>MU221933.1:427883-481233 GCA_018584345.1 Thuja plicata
CTAAAAGAGAAAAGAAAGGAAAAGGAAAATATGAAGGACAACTTCCATTCAAATGTTTTTCATGCAACAAGATTGGTCACTTTGCATCTAAGTGTCCCACAAGAGTCAAGAAGTTTAGATCTGATTAAAAACCTAAATATAAGAAGGAATGTTATCATGATGAAGAAGGTGTAACTGATGAAGATTCAAGAGAAGATTAAATTGGATTCGTTGCCCTTAGAGACATGGAAAATTTTCTTGAGGAAATGGACATTGCATATGAAAAGGAAGAACAAGAGTTAGCCCTAATTTCCAAATAAGACATCAGAACTGATTAGATCATTGACAATGGATGCTCTCACCATATAACAGGTGACAAAGATAGATTTGTTCATTTAGACAAATACAAAGTTGGAATGGTTATATTTGGAGATAACACTCCTAAACCTATCATAGGTAGAGGTTCTATCACTTTGGACGGAAAGAACAAGACAAATGATGTTCTATATGTTGATGGATTACATCATAACTTGCTAAGTCTTGGACAACTACTTGACAAAGGTTATAATTTGGAGTTCAAAGACAACAAGTGCATCATTAAAAACAAGGATGGAGACATGATTGCATCAGGCTCCAAAACAAAAGGTAATGTTTTTAGCTCAATTCAAATGTAAGTTGTTTTGTTGCAAAAGTAGATGATAGTTGGTTATGGCACAAGAGACTATGTCATATCAATTTTAATAACAGAGTAAAGATAAGTAATGTCAAGGTAGTCAGAGACCTTCCTAGTATTGCAAGACCAGTTGACACAATATGCAGGGAATGTGTTATGGGAAAGCATGTAAGGAGTTCTTTCAGAAGCAAGCATAACTCAGCTGAAAACAAATTGGACCTAGTGCATACAAATTTATGTGGTCCTACCCAAACAAGATCATACTACAGAGAAAGGTATTTCATTTTGTTTGTTGATGATTTTTCAAGGATGATGTGGGTTGCATTCTTAAAGGAGAAATCTAAAGCCTTTTAGAAGTTCAAAATATTCAAAGCTAAGGTTGAGAATTAATCTGGATCAAAACTAAAATGTCTGAGATCAGATAGAGGAGGAGAATTCACCTCTAATTAGTTTTATGACTATTGTGAAGAAAATGGAATTAAAAGATAGTTGAGTGCACCTAGAAACCCACAACAAAATGGGATAGCAGAAAGAAGGAACAAGATTATACATGATACAATGCGCACTATGATGATTGAAGGAAAAGTTGCACACACATATTGGAGAGATGTAGTGAATACAAAAATCTATACTATCAACAGAACTCAATTGAGGCTAGGTGCAGATAAGACACCCTATGAACTTTGGTTTGGTAATGTACCTACAGTGAAGTATTTCAGAATCTTTGGTATTAAGTGCTACATCAAGAGAGATGATGGTGTTGGTAATTTTGATGCTAGAAGTGATGAAGGTATTTTTCTTGGTTACTCTACAAAAAGCAAAGCATATAGATGTTTTAATTTGAGATTGAAAAAGATAATTGAAAGTACTCATGTAAAAATTGATGAAAAGTTTATGGTTCAAGAGAGATACTATGAATATGCACCTATGATTGAAGATGAACCCAGGCCTAGTAGAAAAGATACTATTATTGAAGAAATGTTTGATTACATTGATGTCTCATGCAATGACCCTGAATCAAGCAGAGAAGAATCACAGATTACAGAAGAAGAAGTCACACCTAAGATTCCTAAATTCACATCTAGATACCACTCTAAAGATGATATCATTGGAGATCAGAGCAACAGTGTTTTGACCAAATCAAAAGCAAAAAGTCTAGCAATGGATGAAGAGGTATGTTTACTTTCACAGATTGAACCTTTAAGTGTTGAAGATGCTTGTAATGATTTTGATTGGAAGAATGCAATGAAAGAAGAACTAGACCAGATAATTAAGAATGATACATGGGAATTGATCCCTAGACCTAGTGACAAAAATGTGATTGGAACAAACTAGGTATTCAGAAACAAGATGAATGAAGATGGTACAGTAGTAAGAAACAAAGCAAGAATTGTATGTAAAGGATATGCACAGAGAGAAGGAATAGACTACACTGATACATTTTCCCCTTTGAGCAGACTGGAAGCCATTAAATTGTTCTTGGCCTATGCAACATTCAAAGACTTTAAAGTTTATCAAATGGATGTAAAGTCAGCTTTTCTGAATGGAGACTTGAAGGAAGAAGTCTACATAGAATATCCTAAAGGATTTAATCTTTCAGATAAACCAAAAAAGGTATGTAGATTGAAGAAAGCACTCTATGGTCTTAAATAGGCCCCAAGAGCTTGGTATGAGAGACTTGATGGTTATCTTACCAAGATTGGATTCAAGAAAGGAGCAACAGATTGTAACCTATTCACAAGAGAGACACCTGATGGATTACTACTAGTTGCCATATTTGTTGATGACATTATCTTTGGAGGTAATGATAAGCTCAGTACAACATTTGCAAAAGAAATGTAGAATGAATTTGAAATGAGCATGATTGGTCCCATAAAATACTTTTTGGGACTGAATGTAAAGCAGACAGATAAAGGTATATTCATTAATCAATCATAGTATGTGAAGGAAATATTGAAGACCTTTAAAATGGAAGACTGTAAGCCAGTATGCACCCCTATGATAACAGTAAGAAAGCTTTCTAAAGATGATGATTCCACAATAGTTGATAAAACATTATACAAATCTATGATTGGAAAACTCATTTATCTAACTAAATCTAGACCTGACATATCTAATGTAGTTGGCATTGTTGGAAAATTTACAACTGAACCCAAGCAGAATCACCTAATGACAATCAAGAGGATATTCAGATATCTAAAGGGAACTATAGAATATGGTTTATGGTATCCTAAATCAGAGAATGTACAACTTCATGTGTATATAGATGCAGATTGGGAAAGTTGTATTGATGATAGGAAGAGCACCTCAGGAGGAATAGTATTTCTTGGAGACAGGTTGGTCTCTTGGATAAGCAAGAAGTAGAACTGTATTTCTCAGTCAACAACAGAAGCTGAATATGTTGCAGTAGCACTGAATTGTTCAACCATGGTTTAGATCAAGCAGATGGTTAAAGACTTTGGCATTCAGGTTGATTATCCTATTATTATTCACTGTGATAATACTAGCACTACTAGCATGTCTAAGAACCCTATGATGCACACAAAGACAAAACAGATAGAGATCAAGTACCATTTTTTAAGAGAAAAGGTTGCAGACAAAGAAGTGAAATTGGACTATGTGAGAACCAAAGAACAGTTGGCAGATATTTTTACAAAGCCCTTATCAAAAGATACTTTTGAGTATCTCAGGGAGAAGTTGGGAGTAATTCCCTCTCCTGAGTCTGATTAGTTAAAGTAGCAAGAACATTAGTCCTCAGTGACTGATGAATGATTGACTACTCTACTTCTAGAGTAGTACCTATGCCTAATTTTTTATGGTGCCCTTTTCCATTGATGTCAAAGGGGGAGTATATAGTAAGGGGGAGCATATACTCTGGGGGAGTATAAAAACAATCAGAAGAACTGAAGAAGTGTAGAGGAATCTTTGATGAGGATATTGAGAAGATTGTAAAAGAAAGAGGACACCATGAATAGAGGATGCTTTTAGTATCATATGTTGCCATCAATGTCAAAGGGGGAGATTGTTGGAGATTTGTTTCTGTACAGTTAATTGATTGTATGTTTTTCATTGATGACAACATATAATACACAATAGTGATTCTGTATGTACATATCAGAATGATGATATCAAGCCTTGCATGGTTAGATAAATGTTGTAGACATGTTTATTATGTTATGTTCATACACGCAGATCCAAATATGATGTTTGAGTCAAGTTGTGTAATTCTGTTATTGGCAGTTACAGTTCTGGAAGAGTATCTGTTCAGGCCGACGTATGTAATGTGTTTCTTGAGTTGTTCCTATCTTCAGGATATGTGTGTTTATATTCATGATTAGTTATGAGTTAACTATGTTTGGTTAAATGCGCTTATCATGTAACATCAAGATCGTGTTATTTGAGATGTTTTGGTGAAGCCGACTTAGTGAAGTGACACATCTTTTTAGTTTGTGTTGCATGGACTAAATATTATTTGCATGCTTAGTAGAGCCGACAAGGATGTTATGAAGAGTTGTCTTATAGGTCCCATGATCTCATACTTTTAGGAAGATACTTATAGAAAATCATTTGTGATAGGCTAAGTGTGAATGATACAAAAAGAGACAGAAGATATACAGAGAAGAATATTAGATGTGGTTCATTCATCAAGAGTCTATGTGAAGAAGAAGTGAAAGATTACAATACAATGGAACTGATCAAGACAATAGGTCTACTCTATAGTTCATCATCAGATATAGTGCATATCTATTATACAGAAGGTTGTAGCCTTCACCATTGAAGCAGTGAGCTTTTGGACAGTGAATCCACCACCCCTAACAGGGTTATTGTGAAAGACTCCTAATAGGGTCTGACCCTTAACCAGGTCACTATACTTATTGCATTGTAAAGTACAACTCCTAACAAGGTTGAAATATCTTCTAACATGGATTACTATAAACAAGTATAGTTTATTGTGGGTAATAATTCCCATAGGAGTTTTTACCATTTGGTTTCCCCATAATCAAATTGTGTGTTGTGTACTGTGTTATCTGAATGAGCATTTACTTTATTGTATTTTGAAGTTAAAGAAGTAAAAAGAATTAAAGTTAGTGATAACTTATTCACCCCCCCTCTCAGTTATCCTTTGGGACTATTCTAATAGAAAATATTGAGGCAAATGAGAAGTTGCTACAATGGTCCGAGAGGATATTTGAGAACAAAGTTTTGGAGAAGATATCAGCAGAGATTTCTATCAAATAGGTTGAACTTTCTTCTCTTATTAGTATTCTTGAGGAAGTTGCAAATAATTTTTATTCCTTGTATAAAAAGTTATGTGATGTATAATTATTTACCAAGGATAACCAATAGCTCATTGAGAATTTTCAACTAGCTTTGAAGTCAATAGGGAGTACATTGAGTATGGATGCTAGTTCTAGCTCCTTACATTTTGACAAGTTGACTCATACACAGAGAAGATTAGCCGAGCTTATGGCTAAAAATGGAAGAATAAGAGCAAAGTTAATAACTATTTAGACTGCCTTAATACCTCATCTGGAGGTTATACAGAAGGAACTTAAAGCTGACAATGAATTAGTCAAGAGTGATTCTCATCTCTCTACAGCAGATAGTTTCGTAAGTCTAGCTATCGAGCTAGAAATTAAGTTACAACTCATGAAGTTTGTAAAGTATAGTTGGGATACATCGTTTGCACTAACATTATAGCTTCATAAGTCAATGAGTGGCTCATATTTGATTTGAGGAAGCACAATCCATGTGCAAGAAATTTGATTGGTCGAAAGATTCACTTGACTGAACTGACTGATCATTCTTTTTGGAAACTTCCAAAATCATTTTTCAGTTAATAACTTTGTTTCCAAAATGATAAATAGTGGAGAATCAGTTAACTGAGTGGAACTGGATTGTTTCCAATTTGATAATTAGTTAACTGGATTTGATGATGTCATATGCATTTTTATAGATTTAATTGATTTTGAATGCACATTTTTTTTAATTAATTAATTTAATTACCTTGATTTTATTGACAATTTTAGTAATTTTATTTAATTAATATATCATAAATATTTATTAAATAATTAAGATAAGGTTTATTTGCCAATGTATTGCATTTTAGGAATTAATTAATTAATGAAGTACGATGATTGATTAAGACCTAGGGTTTAGGTCAGATTAGCATGAATTTGATAGATTAAGGAATTGCCTATTTGATTTAGGACTTAGGGTTTTATCAAGATTAGGGTTTCTTGATTAATTTTTGCGATTGGGGGTCTAGGGTTTAGATGACTATTTTTATGTGATTAAAAAAATTAGTTATCTTAAACTTGAATATGCAATAACACATTAAGAAAAAATATAGCTTTGCAATAAATAAATAAATGAATATCAACTGAACATCCTAAAAAATAGTATTTTTATAATTTCATATGATAAATAGAATATCCACCCTAAAAATTTGCTACGTTAGAATGACTTTATGAGTAATGTGAAGCCAATCCTCTAATGAGACCATATGTTATGAAGATGGATTAGGTTTGAAAAATTAAAGAAGTCATGAATCTAAAAACAAACATCCTAAGCTCCAGAAAAATAAAGAGATGTTTGAAACTCTTGATGCCCATAATAAGTGCATTGAGGATCAATAATTTATATATGGTACAATTGGGAATTAATGGAGATGACTTGGAATAGAATAAAAGTGATTCAATTTAGGCTCCAATACTATTAACCTTATGATGTGGAACTTAAACCTCCAAACTAAAAAAAGGCGACTACAAATATCACTATTGATTCAAGGTGGACACTAGATGAAAATGAGGAGAAATAAAATCATATACTTTTCAACATATAATTATAAAACATAGTGCCTAGATACCATTTTTAGTCTTTCCACCAAGGTTTTCACTATCTAATGCCAATTTTGTGACCCATATTAATCAAGATAGCTTCTAAAAGTATGAAAACAAATTCACGATCTTGTTTGGAACAATAAAACTTAGCCCTAAATTCATTCAGGAGAAGGAATTATTTATAGTTGTGAACAAGATATCTATGGGTTTTTTTTTATCTCCTTCCTAAAAAATTCTCAAATTTTGAACCTAAGGAATCCTCACAAGATGAAGATTTTTATATTGAAATATATAAAACCACTAAAGTTTTTTGAAGTTCATGGAAAGACTAGTATGAAAACTGGAACCATTCAAAGGAATTCAAGGCTTCATAGATTACTAATCCCATCAACTACTTTTTATCAAAAAGTTTCCTTGAGTTTAAAAAAATTCTTTCATAATAAGAAGAAGGTGAAGGTTAATCGCCTTTTAAGCTAGTCACCCAAATAGATGACCAAAAGAACTACAATGTCACACTAAATTTTTTAGGCTCCACTAATCTCAAGAACATGAATAGTCTACTTAGTGTAGAGGTCAAAACCTTTGCATTGTGTTCAAAGTAAAGGAAGACAATAAAACTATCAAGCCATTCAATGGAAACCTACTGGTTATCTAGAGAAGATAAAATAAAATGATGAAGTAGCTAATCTAATTTCAAATTAGAATGTTTTGAGGGATCTTGGAAACATGAGTAGTAGACATGCATGAATGCAAATTTTGGAACAACTCTAAAAAATCCTAGCTAGAGACAGAGGTTTGGCGACCCAATAAGCCAACTTCTCTTCAATTATAGAAAGAATTAACTTTCCACAAAAAGGAAAAATATTCCTAAAAGAAAAAGGGAGTTCCTACAAACTTAAAATTATATCATGATCAATTCACTTCCATCTAATAAAATTAATACAAGCAAGGTTAGGAAGGAAGGATTGTTGGTAACATTGATTGTTTATCATTGAGTGCTAGATAGGACTTGTAGAAAGTATCAAAACCTTTAAGATATTGATTTATGTTATTTTTATTTTCCATAAAAGAGAAAAAATCATCAATAAAATTATGATTTGCTAGCTAAGCTAAAAAAATGGGTAAAGAAATATATTTAACTAGACCTTGAGAAACAAAATGAGCTAGAAGATATCCAGGCCCTTTATTAACAAACAAATATAATTTTAGAAATAGAGGGCATCCTTAACAAAATAGATAGAAAGATCCCAAATGGAAACTATTATTAACTATTAACACTAATGTAAGACAAGTAATTAACAAAAATAATACATACAAATTGAATGAATTAAGATCTAAATCCTAACACTTGAAATATTTCAAAAATAAAGGGGCACGCAATACAATCATAAGCCTTATCAAAGTTAATGTTAATAAATTTACCTTGTTGATGAGATCATTGAACTCATTTTATACCTTCCCAAATGAAGATTCTTTCACCTTATATGTCTCTAGATTAAATAAATCTAATATTATTATGTCACATAGTTTGAGAAACAGGATGACCTAGCTTCAGGCTAAGGATTTGACAATAATTTTATAAGATAGTGTCCAAAGTAACGGGTCACTAGTTGTAGATATCTTTTAGATCCATGTATTTGTAGACCTTATGGAAAGACATATTGTTAATTAGTGTCAAAACAATTAATCATTCAGTGTTGCCCAAGTATACAGTGTCTCCCAAGTGTTCAACATCGCCCGAGTGTTCAGCATCACCCGAGTGTTCAGCATCGCCCGAGTGATAGTTTATCACCCGAGTAGTCCTTTGGACCTGAGTGACAGTTTGAAGCCGACTTTGCATATATTATTAAATATAATTTTGTTTATTGCAAGCCGACTTACAGAGTTATTTTTTGGATAAAGATATATATGTAAGATAGTTTGTTTTATCCAATACGTAGATAATGATTATGATTATGTGAAGAGTATATGAGTAAGAATGTATGCATAAGGCATGTGAATGGCAGTTTGATTTAAGTGCAGAAGTATTTAGGAGAATAGAGTCTCATCTATCACATTCAGGTGATCAGTTATATTCAAAAGGATCTTATTCAACAATTATAGTTGCACAGAGTAGATCATCAACTGGTTCATTCTCACAGGTGGATCAACAAAATCCTTTAACAAGGTGGACCTAACAGTCCTCTCTTTAAATCTCTTAACCGAGTTGCATTACTTATTGTATTATACAAAATCCTTTAACAAGGTGGACTTGACAGTCCTTTCTATGCTCCTAATAGGGCAGACCATTAGAAGTGGTCATTGTAAGCTCTAAAAGGCTAAATTTATACTGTAGTACTAAATCTTGTGGGTATCATCCCCACCCTAGTTTACTTTCTTTTGGAAGGTTTCTAGGAAACCAAATATTGTGTTCAGTATTCTGTCTGATTCTTTACTTTCAAGTTATATGCATGCCAAAAAATAAGTTAATCTAATTGTGGATTAAAGGGATTAAGTTTTATTGGTTCCTGATTCACCCCCCCTCTTAGTCACTAGGAACATCATATAATTCCAATGATTGGTATCAGAGTGGTGGTTCTCTTATTAGAAGTTTAACAGCTCGAGAAAAGATCAGAGGATATGGAAACCTACAGAATGGAGAAAGCCATTGAGAATGAAAAGATAGATCTTAAAGTGACCTTAGATCAGATCATAATACTTAAGGAGCAACTCTCTCTTTCCCTGAAGAGAAGAAAAGAATTAGCAGTGTAGATGAATGACAAGAACTATATAGAAGAAATAATTGAAGAATTTTGCAAAGATAGAAGCTCAAAAGAAGCTGATGCAGCCATTGAAGAATTGCTTGCAAAGAATCTCACTTTACATGAAGAAGTCATAAAATTTAAAAGAGAACAAGAAGTTCACTCAATCAAAATGTGTGAAGTCGTGGAGCTAAAGAACAAAGAAGAAGATGACAAAAATATAGCACAAGAAGATAAAATACTGCTGAGTACAAGATTAGGAGAAAAAGAAAAATAAATCCAACACTTGTAACTTCAGCAAGCTGATTTGGTAAGTCAACTCAACAGTGCAACACAAGAGGTTGTCAATCTAAGGAAAAAAAATGAAAGACTGCAGAATGATCTCAATACTAAAAAGAAAAAGAAAAAAATTATGATGAATTCATAAACTAGCATGGATCAGACAACATAACCTAGACATCATGGACAAACTAGATAAGGTTATACTGAACAAGGTGAATCCTCACTACAAGGAGCTCAAAGGAACAACAAACCTACATGCAATTATTTTGGTAAGACAGGGGATACATTGAATAAATGTTGGAGAATGGAAAGTTAAAATTTAATGGTAAATGCTGCAGTTGCAACAAACATGGACATAGAGAAAGTGAATGTAAAGATAAACCTAAGTTTGAAGGGAAATTCTACAAATGCAACAAACAAGGTCATAAATCTTCCGAGTGCAGAACTAAGAAATGAAATCATGCTGAACAATTAGCCAAGACAATTTTTGGTTGGGATAACAACACTTGGTACAAATGTTTTCACTATGGTGATTATGGACACATTGGTGCAAATTGTATGATGAATCACTTCAGAAAAAGAGATCCTACTGAGAGATGTTATGTGTGCAAGCAACTCGGTCATCTAAGAAAGAACTGTATGAACAGAGAAAAAGTTGATACTAGTTTTGAGAATGGAAAATCCAAAGTCTTTGAAATCATAACTCAGATGAGAAAGCAATGGGTAAGGAAATCCTTAGAAAATTCAGATCAAAGAAATGAAGGATCTAATGACACCCTAAATAGTGAGATGGGTGGATCTATCATTAGAGAATAAAAAATTAAGGAGATGACTAGAACTGTGCAATACAAGCCATCCTACATCAGTTCCAAATAAGTAATATAGTCCATATCCAGATATTGATGCATGAGGAAATATTATAGTTCAACCCGAGTTAGAATGTTAGTTACACCTGAGTCACTCTAGCTTACTCGAGCTAAGCTGGGCAATATTGATAATTGGAAATTTAGTTTCACCTGAGCTTCCGAGTGAATCTTGGAGAAACACCTAAGTCACGCTGGCTACTATGTATAGAGCATTTAATGAAATACTATAATGGTTGAAAATCTCTTATAAACGAAGGATTGTAAAGAGTATTAGTTACAAAGCTTTCAGTTTATAAGTCAATTCAAAGCCCTTAGCAATTCAGTGCAAATTTGTGATTGAAAGTAGAGTTTGATCATTTTGTCTGAGTAGTATGGCATCCACTTCCAGTAGCAAGGTCAAGAAAGGTTCTGAGATGATAGTAAGGAATGCAATATGTGATTCTCCTGTGTTCAAGCTTCATCCAGTAGTTGCAGAGGAGATAGACCCGATGGGAGCTCATTCCCTAATTCCTCCAAGAGTGTTACTAGTTAACGACATTCGCAGCTTCTATCACTGCAACATACAGGAGCTTGCAACCAGTGAGATGAATCAAACATATGATAAATTATGTACCAACAGGAATCTAAAGCCTGAGCATAAGCACATCGAAAAAAAGGGTTTGACACACATCATGCACATTCTGAGGAATTTCTAGACAAAATGGATGAGATATGTTCTTATTCATGTTCACAACATGCAACTATAGTTGGATCATCCTGTGAAGATCACTAAGTAGATAATTCACCATGTCACTAGGTTCCCTATGTTAGATAAGCCAAAAGCTACCAAAACCCTAACTAGGGATGAACTAGTTGAGTTAACTCTTGCTAAGTGGGATGACAGAGGCATGAGCCTTAACAGATTAACTAATATGGAGATGAAGTTTGGCATCCATATCATAGCCCAAAAGATATACAACTTGAGAAGACCCAAAAGTGTTGCATGCGAATTTGTTGACCTAGCATACAAAGTAGTAAAGAAGAATATGGTATTCGAACTAGAAGAATTGCAACTCACTCAGTTGAGAAAGAATATGGAGAGCATCTGAGTATCCAAAAACAATTCATGTAAGTTTGGTTCTCTTCTAATCTGCATACTCTTTTATGTTGAGAAGTTCTTTCCCTCCAAAGGAACAGTAGCATGAAAGAAGGATAGACCAATCATCCATCTAATTAATGAATTCATAGCTGAGATGGGAGATAACTTTGATAGCATTATGGATGGATACTTTGAGAGTTTCAAACTGAAGATGCAAAGTAGATATAGAATTCCCAAGCAACTTGTTGAGAAGTACAAAGATGAAATCTATTTTCTAGTTGATTGTGATAAGGTTTATATACAAGTAGTAAAGCCTAGGGTTGCATTGGCGAAATCCCTGCCATATGAAGTTAACAATGATGAAACAAAAGATATCATAGAGGCTCTTGTGAATGAACCTGTCAATCCAAAGGCACCTTACTTTGGAACATATGAGGAAGCAAAGAGCAGGATATCTTTGGAGATTGAGATTCCTAAGATATTGAAAAGAGGAAGAAAGAGACTTGATACATTCAAGAAGAAGTATGGAAAGACCTCCGACTCTCCTACCATCTCTAAGAGTAAAGAGGACACATTTAAAATAGAGGATATAGTCAAGTTAGAGGTTGTTGAATCTAAAAAGGAAGAAATTGATATTAAACCTCCACAGAAGAAGAGGAAGACAACACCTAAACAAAAAAAGGCAAAAGGCACTACTCCTGTTGTCACCTTGAGGAGATCAAGGAGAAAACTTATACGAAGTGATGATGAGGATGATTATGAGGAAGATAATACTATGGTATTCACTAAACCAACACCCACACTTGATCAAAAGATTAAAGACCTTAGAGAAGGAAGAGCTGTGAGTTCTTTGAAGTCACTAAATTATGCTTCTAGATCAGAAGAAGAAAATAAGAAGATTGAGAAAGCATTGGTGGAGAAGATGGCAAAGTGGAAATATGACCCTTCTGATTTGAAGAGTTATATGAATGAAGACCTATTTAAGGAAGTACCTATTCCTTCGAAGACTGCAGTACAAATTGAAGAAGATATAAGGGAACAAACATTGAAGTAGGTCATGCTTGCAATGAAAGGAAAAGAAGTAAAAGAGGCCTTGAGAAAATATGAGAATAATCATACTCCAAGATTCAGAGCATTCCAAATATTGAACAAGAACATAGAAGATGTAGCTCAACGTGCCACATTAGTGTGGAAATCAATATTTGAGATAACAAAAGGAAATGTGAAGGAATAAGTACCGAGTACAGACCCTCCAGCACAAGGAAATGATGATACACTACCTAAGGTACAGAATATTGAAGAGTCCAATGTAGAATAGATCATAGTTGAGGTAATGGCATCATTACCCAAATCTCCTATACAGAATATAGTACCTCTGAGAAAAGACAAGGTTGAAGAATCGACATCTGAATAGACAAAGACTGAGCAACAATATCCTCTTACTACTGAGACATGCACACCCAAGGTAGAAAGATAAGGTAGACATTTCTACTACTAATATTGATTCATCCGTAAATATCGATCCAACATTTGGTACTATAAAGGTCAATGACCTAATTGGATTGAATACTGAGGCAAAGGATGAGGTAGGTAAAGGTAAGGAAATTGTTCCCTCACTAAGTCCTAAGACAAAGGAAGTAATTATTGATGAGATAGATGTAGATAAATAAATTGTGATTCCTAATTGGGATCTATCCAACCTATCTGTAGATAAAATAGATATTTTAGGAGAATTGTGGAAGAAAAGAGCCACACAAAAAAAGCTACAAAATTTAAGACAAAGCAATAAAGTACTTGAAGATGTCAAAGGCATATTTGTAGATGCATTGCATATTGAAGTCAATGAGAGTGACTCAATAATGGACCAAATTTTTGACATTGTCCACAAGTTCAACACAGATATGAATGGTGAGGAGAAGTTACTTGAGAAGGTAGAGAAGAAATTTGAGAACAAGGTTCTAGAGAACATTCCAAAGAAGATTGCAATTGACCAGGTGTAGCTTACAAAGATCATCAACACTCTAGAAACCACTGTGAAAAATGTGGTAGCACTATTTGTAAAGTTGAGTGACTCCTCTAACTTTACTATGGAAATCAAGAACAAGTTAGTAAAGATCAATGCAAACATGAAGGAAAGTGCAAGGTAGTTAGCACTTGACCTGAGAACCAGTTCTTCTCACTTCATGAAAATAAATTATCTTACTGATCTACAGACTAAAGTGTTGAGAGAAGAAGCAAGGACCAAAGAATCTCTTACAAAAATCCAGAGACAACTTCTACCTCACATGGATGGAATTCATAAATGCATAACACATGCTAAGACACTCATTCATGACAAAAACTTCTTATTTGTCGAGCTAATGATAGAGTTGTCTGGAGAGCTACAAGTTGAATTGCACATCATGAAGGTGCTACAGGACAATTGGGACAACACTTTGTCTCAAATTTTGAAGGTACATAGTGATTTCCTATCCTACTTCGGGATAACATTGTAGATATCACTTGTTGGAATTCCTGTCAAAAAAGGGGGAAATATCATTATATTGTAATAAAGAGAACATATGTATAGTGAATATATATATTTTTTAAAAACACAAAAACAGAGTCAGTTGGACCTGAGCAGCAGAGGCAGTGTCAAAATCTGAGCAGATAGAAAGGGGGATTTTTGACATATCAAATACAAAATTCAATGATAATTGTTTTTGTCACTAATGCCAAAGGGGGAGATTGTAGAACTTATGGAAAGACATATTGTAAATTAGTGTCAAAACACTTAGTCATTTAGTGTTGCCTGACTATTTAGTGTTTCCCAAGTATATAGTGTTGCTCGAGTGTTCAGCATCGCCCGAGTGTTCAGCATCACCTGAGTGTTCAGCATCACCCGAGTGATAGTTTATCACCCTAGTAGTCTTTTGGACCTGAGTGACAGTTTGAAGCCGACTTTTCATATATTGTTAAATATAATTTTGTTTATTGCAAGCCGACATACAGATTTATTTATTGGATAAAGATATATATGTAAGATAGTTTGCTTTATCCAATATTTAGATAATGATTATGATTATGTGAAGAGTACATGAGTAGGAATGTATGCATAAGGCATGAAAAAGGTAGTTTGATTTAAGTGCAAAAGTATTCAAGACAACAGAGTCTCATCTATCACATTCAGGTGATCATTTATATTCAAAATGATCTTTTTCAGCAATCACAGTTGCACAGAGCAGATCA
Organism: Thuja plicata; assembly: GCA_018584345.1. Classification (NCBI taxonomy): domain Eukaryota; kingdom Viridiplantae; phylum Streptophyta; class Pinopsida; order Cupressales; family Cupressaceae; genus Thuja; species Thuja plicata. The sequence goes on from MU221933.1 coordinate 442,574, forward strand.
TCACCTGGTTCATTCTCATAGGTGGATCAAAAAAATCCTTTAACAAGGTGGACCTAATAGTCCTTTCTTTAAATCTCTTAACCGAGTTGCATTACTTATTGTATTGTAAAAAATCCTTTAACAAGGTGGACTTGATAGTCCTTTCTATGCTCCTAACAGGGTAGACCATTAGAAGTGGTCATTGTAAGCTCTAACAAGCTAAATTTATACTGCAGTACTAAATCTTATGGGTATCATCCCCACCCCAGTTTGACTTTCTTTTGGAAGGTTTTTGGGTAACCAAATATTGTGTTAAGTGTTCTGTTTGATTCTTTACTTTCAAGTTATATGCATGAAAAAAAATAAGTTAATCTAATTGTCGATTAAAAGGATTAAGCTTTATTGGTTCCTGATTCATCCCCCTCCCTCTCAATCACTGGGCACATCATATAATTCCAACAGTATTAATATATTAATTTAGTATTACCTTTTATATTATTTTTATTGAGAAATCATATTATTAACCTTAAGATAAACTTTAGGTAAATATTCACCAACACAATCCCAAGGTTTTTATATTAAAAGATATAACACCAAAAAAATATTTCTTAAAGAAAAATGGGAGAGAAAATAACCATAAAAGGATTGTTGAGAGGAGAGAATCTAACAAGGATAAACTTAAAGGCATTTTTACAAAGCATGACCATGCTCAAGAGAACTATCAAAACACTTTAAAACTTGTCCATAATGATTAATGAATACCCAAAGTATATTTGAAGATCCTTAAGGATAAAATCTCTACCTTTGATTTTCTTAATACCTTGAAGATAATGGTGAACTCAAAGGTTGAAAAAAATCTTTACAATCTTTATCACCTAATTTAAGACAATGCAATATGGCTTTTTATTTGAGTATATATAGGAAATTGGTTGGTAACCATTTATTTCTAACAATGGATCTCATCTAGTCTAACCTAAAAAAGTGGGGAGAAAGATTTAACATTGACTACAAGAGAAGTTTTGTGGATATGTAAGACGGTAGCCTCATATCCACACTAACAAAAAATATTCAACTGGTGGTCATAGATTCAATGAAAGCAAGAACTATACTATATGTCCCTATCACATTAAGAAATCTTAATTATCATTTAGGAAGGCCCAATCTCTAAATTCCACTCTTTGGATGCAATCTAGTATGGGTGTATGAGTTGATAAGGAACTAGAAATAAAATCTTTGATTTGATAGCCTTGGGTAATCAACTTGTAATTAAATATTTAAATAAATTGATGGGACAATGGTAAAAAGGGTGACATGATGGTAAAAAAGGGTGACATGTAGAAAGACTTAAATTAGGTGTGGAAAACATTTATTAAAAGAAATATAGAAAAAATCATAGCGTGATGAATGTGTTTAAATAGTTTGTAAGGCCCAACCCAAAATACTATTCCATTATACTAATGCATATTTTTGTGGTGGTGACCCACACCAGGATTGAAAATACCAAATTTATTTCTCTCTCTCTCTCTCTCTCTCTCTCTCTCTCTCTCTCTCTCCAACACATAGGAAAAGCCCCATCTTCAAAATATAAGTGGGTTTATATCAACTTATTAATAAGGTTAAACAATTGATGTTGAAGCCACCTAGGAGAGAGAAAGTTGGAAATGCCTCCACAACTAGCATTATGATTTCTAAAAATGGGATCTAGTTGGCAAATTACAAAATATGAATTAAAAGGAAAAACCCAATAATATTGAACTCCTATAAAAAAATAATATGTAAAGGCAAGTTTGTTGAAAAAAAGTCTCAATGCATATTTCTTGGGGAGACTAGTGAGAAATTAAATATTATAGAAGATAAAATTCATTGATGATAATCAAGAGGTGTTTCATTTCTATTTAACTCTTCAAGTAAGGAATGATGATTTTGTAAAAGATCGTCCCTTGAATAACTCCCAAACTAAATCTTGGGGATTTAAAACATCCATTTTTGTAGTGTATAATCCCTCCAACTTTATAGGTGAGCTATATGAATAATACAAATTCTCACTTGAGAAGAGGAAGAATTTGTATGTCTCTATATCTAATGGGATTAAATAAATGTTGGATACACCACTCTCTAGAATCATGGTAATGGAGAAGGATCCCTATTATAGGGAGTGACCTATTTCCCTTCTCAAAATGGTTTGAAGACACTCTTGGTTGTACTTGGGTAGTTGGGTAATTAGGCTTGACATGGGTTATGGTCTAAGAACCACTAGTGCTCACAATTAGTTTTTTATAGCTCCCAATTATACTCAACCTTTACTATATTTTTAAGGAAGAGACTTTGTAGGTAACAGGGAGGGCACTTGTACTTCAAATACAAACACAAAATAATTATGAGAAAAATTAAGGTAAAAAACATGTTGTTTATGGCATTGATATATAGTCCAAATATCCACTAACTCTTTTAGGCCTTTAGAAATAACTATCTCAGCACACATTTTTAAGCGTGAATATGGTATAATATATTTGGATCAACACAAATGCCATTGTTTAACGATTTATTAATAGTAGCCAAAAATTTATAACAAGGAAAAGGAAACCCTATATATTCAAGCCACATGAGCACACGAAGTGTTATTTCATTTTATATGACAAAATTATATGGTTGAAAGACTAATTGAGATGAATTAACATACAATGCACCATGCTTGAGGATAGCATCAACATGACCAACCTAAAAAATTTAAATTAAAAAAAAACCTTTGGTAAGGCTTTTGAATAGCATCAAGTTTGAGCCCATGTAGGGCCCAATGCTTGTTAATCAATTCATAAAACATTATTTCATGAGGAGTTCTTCCAAAAAAAGATCCTATAATGTAGAATATTATAATGACCTCCATGCATTATCAAATTCAAGGGTTGGAATTACAAGATTCATTGGATGACAAAAGTGTTGAAAACTACAATTGAAACAATTGTTATATTGTCATTGATGTAAAACCTTAACTGGTAAGACAATTGATATCTTGTAAAGTGCCATATCAATTTATTGATGAAGAAGACTTGAAAATAAGAGATAACAAGAAGACCTGGTGAAATGGTTGAGTTATGTCAAACTACAATGGGTACTTGAGGAGATCGCACCTTGACACTTGGTAATATATTGTTTATCTTAAGTCTAAGTGAATTTTGGATGACTACAAGATTAATCTTGACTGAGTAACAAAGAAGAAGATCAAGAAACTTAATTTCAAGAAGTTTGAGCCAAGTGATGTGAGTGTCAATTGAGCACCAGTATGTGCCAAGAAAATGTAGTGTCGACCGACCATCAATATTTACTGAGTGTCGGTAAATTACCGAGTTATCTAGTGATGACCAAGTATCAGTATTTTGACAGTTTGAGAGAGATTTGAGATCCCAACTGACATAGTTGATTTTCTTAGGATATATGAAGCGTATTTAAGATAAGGATGATTGTTGTGGAGAATTAGATGAGTATTTAATATATTTTTAGGCTTTTTTATGTATGGATTCAAGAAGGAGTTTTAGGATGTATTCTACAATGTAGATGGAAATGAAATTTTGGAAGGATTCGTTAGATCTGACCTAACACTAAGATCTATGGTGATGATTAAGTGACAAAATATCAAGCCCCCTAATTAGATAGGTATAAGATTAACCTAATTGTAGGTTATGTGAGAGGCTGGTATGAGGTTAATTTAATTGATAGGAAAAATCTAAGTAGAAGGAGGAGAAGGCTAAAGGAAGCAGTACAAGACTGCACAGTGGTGATTTCTTGAAGGATTTCCAAGAAGATCTAAGTGATAGAGATGAAAATGAAGGTCAGTCAGTGAATTGCCATTTGAGCTATAATTGGATCTGTATTTGGAAAGTGAGTTGTATGTTCTATATCAAAATTTTATGTTACTTTCTAACCATTGTATCAGTTACAAAATCCTTTTAAACAAGGTTGACCTAACAGTCAAATTTTTAAATCCTTTAATCAAGGTGACATTCTAATGGAATGGTCTAAGCCCTCTAACAAGGATCACTTTTAACAGAGTGATTAAATCCTTTAACTAGGTCACATTTAATAGTGTGTATTGTAACCTTTAACCGGGTTGGCTTTTCACATAGCTCACTTCAGAAGAGTGAAAAATTGGTAGCATGTTACTGGTGGTTTTTCCCATATTGGGTTTCCATGTTAAATCCTAGTGTTATACTTGTGTTAATGTTATTTGATGTATTGTACTATTAAGAGTTTTATATTCTGCAAGTTGATTATATTAGGACAGTAAAATGTAAGTTTATGTTATTGATTATATGTTATAGAGACCGAGTGGATTACTGAGTGGATCTGAGTTGGTTGAAGTGTTTGAAAGTTCAATTGGTACATCTGGACCTTGGATAACTGATTCACCCCCCTCCCCTTAGTTATTATAAATCATTCTAACAATGGGTATTAGAGCTTTGTGATGCTTGTAGAGAAAATTATGAAGGTACTTGAAGCTAAATATCAAAATGTATAAAAAGGAAGTATCGAGGCTGAACAAGGAGAATTTACATGCATGGCAAAGTTTAATGAAGTTACACCTAGATGGAATTGGAGATGCTGCAAAAGACTATATGGAAAACAATTACATAACAGTGCCTACAGTTATGAAAGCTCAACATATGAAAGAGAAGCAAGAACACAACCAAGCAATGTTGGAGATTGCATCAACCCTAAGCTATCCTAAATTTGAAGACATAAAATATTGCAAAATTGCAAAAGAAATGTGGGATACACTAGCAACTATCTATGGAGGTGATACAAATGTACTGAGAGCCAAATCTAAAATCTTGAGAGGTAAGTTTGATTAAATGCGAATGCAAGATGGTGAAACTATTGTTCAATATTGTAGTCAAGTTAAGGAGGTTGTAAATGCTATTAGAGGAGCTAATGGAACTATTAGTGATGATACTATTATTAGAAAAGTACTAAGAACCTTACTTCCTATATATGTTATTAGAGTATCTGCTATACAAGAATTGAGATGTACTTTGGGTAACAACTTAACTATGGAAGGTCTAGTTGGTAGACTTACTGCTTTTGAAATGTCAATTTTTGATAATTTCACTCCTCGCCATGTTGATTGTGTATTCAAAACATAATTGAATCTTCATAAATAAAAGAAGGGAAAAGAAAGATATGTGAATAGTGATAGTGACACTTCTGATGAAGATCTTGATGAAATTGAAGCACTTATGGCTAGAAGACTACCGAGAGGAAGAGGAAAATTACTTCCTATAATATGTTTTTCATGTAACAAAGTTGGTCATATTGCAGCAAGATGTCCTGACAGGAATGACAAGGATGAAAGAAGAGAAAACAATTACAAAGACAAAAGGCATGATAGAGATTTCAAAAGGTATAAGGACTATAAGGAAAAAGGTAAGAAATCCTTCTATATTGCTGAAGAAGAAAGTAATAGTGAATTTGATAAATCTGATGATAGTGATATAGAAGTTGTTTATGTTGCTATGAAAGATGATTCTGATGAAGATATGAAAACTACACTTATTTCATATATGAGTAAAGGTGATAGATGGACAGTTGATAGTGGTTTCTCACATCACATGACTGGTGATACTAGTAAATTTGAAACCTTAAACTATTGCAAAGGTGGTAGTGTTAAGTTTGGAAATGACAAACCATGTCCTATAAAAGGAAAAGGATCAATAAAATTGACCGATAAGATCATATGTGACAATACCTATTGGGTTGAAGGAATAAAATATAATGTTGAGTGTTGCTTAGTTGAATACTTTAGGATACCGAGTTGAGTTCCATCATAGAAAAGCTAAGATATTTGATGCTATTGGTGAACTAATTGGAAGTGGAGAACAAACAAGAGGTAACTTGTTCTATCTAGATTTATCTGATGATACATGTTTGTTTGCACAATATGATGATATATGGTTATGACATAAGAGGTTATGTCATGTGAACTTTGACAATTTGGTAGACATTAGCAAGATGAAAGAGTAAGAGGTTTACCAAGATTGAAGAAACCTGGTAATGTTTGTTACTCCAATTGAGCATTGAAGTTTTCATTAGTATTCAAGCACTCAACATGGACAATCAGTAACATAGTCACAAAGAAGATAGTTGGTATATTCAGCAAAGTGTACAGTTAATCGAGAGCACTAATCATGCCTAGAGTTAACTGACTATAGTGATACCCGATCTGATAAACTATACCAAGTAGTAGACAACACCGAGCTACATATTATAAACCAAACAAGAAGTATAACTGAGATACACAAACTACACCGAGCACCGAGAGACAACAATAACTGAGTGGACCGGAGACCACATAAAAGTTTGTTATGGCACATTATTCTATGTAACAACTTTTTTTCCAACCTAGATAACAGTTTACAAGATCGAGGAGAGAATTAATTATAGATATACAACATTAATTGTTTATGTCTCCTATGTTATATGATCAAGGTAAATTATGTAAACCATTGATCTTAGGGTAGGGATGTAATTGTGAAACCTTAATTAGGTCATAAATTTTGATATATAAATGTATAGATGTCAAATTTCATAATGTATGTTGATCAAAAAATGATCAAGTAGCTGCCATACTATAGACATCAGAGATCAAACAAGAGATTTCAAGGATAGAGACTACATTGCATAAATCAATTTTCAGAATAGAAGCAAGGCTACCGAGAAGAAGGTATTATCATTCACATTAAGGTGATATGTTTTGAATGTACTTAATGGATCTGTATCATCAATATTGAGATTATATATGTTTCAGATCAAACTTCTATTACTCTCTAACAATTGTAATAGACCCCAAAACCTCTTAACAGAGTAGACTTAACTATCTTTTTGTAAATCTCTTAACCGAGTGCACACATAAATTGCGTTTCAAAATCCTCACATGAGGTAGATCTAATCACTCTCATTGTTACTCCTAACAAAGTAAGATCATCAGAAGTGATCATTCTTTATAAGCTTTAACATGCTACTTTATTTACTGCAGTAGTGAAGTTTTGTGGGTCTCATCCCCACCACAATTTTTACCTTCTAACAAGGGTTTTATGCGATACCAAAATACTAGTGTCATGAGTACTTAATTTCATGTATGTATATTGTTTATTTTATATGCATTTATATTTCAGCAATGATAATATATGCTTGGTGTATGCAATCTACTCAGTCGGTTAATACAGAACAATGGTTACAAAGAATTGATTGAAAGTTTTTAAGGGTACTGATTCACCCCTCCCCTCTCAGTACACACCCTTTCTATTATCCCAACAATTGGTATCAGAGCTAGTTCTCTTGTTTTGAAGGTTTAATCATTAAAGAGAAAATATCTTACAATGGAAAAGTATACACTTGAGAAAACCATTGAAAATCAGAAGTTACGGTTGTAGATCTATGTTGAACAATACAAGGAAGACAAAGAGAAACTCAAGGAGATGTTGATTAAGAGAAAGGACATGGAACTTCGCTATCATGAGATTGATTATCATGAAGAAGAGATTCATGACCCATTTGACTCATCTAGATCTGAATCTAGTATCATATCTAATGCATCTGAAGGAATCATATCAAAGCTATCTGAGAGCAATCAACAACTTACTGAACAAGTGAAAGAACTGTAGATCAGAAAAAATACCCAAATGGTTAGAGTGGTTGAAGTCTTGAATGATGAAAATAAAGTTGAACAAGATAGAAACATGGTTGTTGATGACAGAAGACAGATGACTAAAAATTTACAAGAAAAAAGAATCTAAGATATCGAGATTTACTGAACATTACTTTGAGATCACCAATCAAGTGGTTGCTATGAATCATGAAGCAAACCAAGTGAATAATGAACTTGCAAGAAGAATAGAAGATATTGGTGTATTGAAAGAAGAAAAAAAAAAAAAAAGAAATGAATTGAAGATTTTACAACAACATAATGAAGTGATTAAGAGATTTTAAGAAAGCACTAAGAGAATGGATGAATTTCTAAACTATCAAAGAAGAGTGCACAACAATACCGGATTAGGGTATACCAATCAAGGAGAATCATCAAATCAAGCAAAATAAAGGAATGTATACTCAAGCCTAAAGCCCAAGAAGCCCTCTTGCCATCACTGTGGAAAACCAAGCCAGACATCAAATGTTTGCAGAAGAAAAGGAAAAGGTATTCCTAGAAACCCTCCTAAATTTAATGGTATTTTCTACAACTATAATAAACATGGACATCAGGCACATAAGTGTAGATCCAAGTTGAAAAAACCACATAACAAACTATATAGCTAGAAAATGGAAGCACTTCCATTGTATACTAGTTTAGCCTTCTGAGTAAGTGGTTTGGGGTCATGTCAAGTGCCTTGAATGGGTCCCTGACTTGGATCTACCTTTTTCCCCCTATTCTTCCCCATTTCCACTTTTTCTAGCTTATTTCTAAAAATCCAGACTAAAAAAATGGGACTTTGACCTCAGGGTCAAGGTCAACCTTTTTGGTTTAAGGTTGACCTCAACCTTGACCTAGGTCACAATTGACCTTTTTCAAGTCCAAGGTTTAAATTCCATAATTTCAAGGTTTCCAGATGTCGGGCTTTGGAAAAAGTTAATTCCCGCTTCCAGGTCGAATGTTTCGATCTTCGGAACAACAAATCTTAAATTATATTTAATATAGGTCCTCTTCTAGGGGTATGGGTCTAATTGTAATTTAATTCTCCTATGTAGGCCTCTCTAGAATATTTCCCTTGTTTCATCTAAAAGGAAGCTTTCTCCTCTCATTTTCTCTAAGACTTGCTAACCACAAGCAACCATAGCCATCATCAAGCATAATTGCAAGAAATCAAGACTTGAAGAATGAGATCTAAAGGTGAAGAAGTGAGATTTGAAGCAAGCCAAGTAGCCATTGAAGCATTCATCCATTCTCAAGAATTCAAGAACTTCTCTCATCAAGAAGATCCATTGTTGGTCATTGAAGGATTCAAGCTCCATGGAGCTCAATTGTTGAAGATTTCTCCATCCACATTCCTCCAAGCCTCTTCCTATTCAAAGATCCATTAAAGATTGGTGTTGAAGATCTACAAGAAATTTATTTGAGACATCCTAAATTCTAAATTCTACATCCATTTGGTACATGCATACTTGTGGATCCACGAATTCGAATCTGCCAAAAGGGATTCTACAAGCAAGGTGAATTTATTCATTTACTTTGTTTTACTTATGCAATTTCAATTATACTTTGAGGTTAATTCCAAAATTGGGGTTTGACCAAGGAAAACCCCTCCCCCCACAAAACAATACATTTTCTTGTAGGTATAGGTTCAGAACAGCAGATTAGAGTGCAAATTTAGATACCCTTTTCGGAAAAAATTTTGGGATCCAAAAATAGATTTCATGTCAGAGAATTTTTAGGTTGATTTTGCACTAGGACAAAATCAGAAATTTTGGGTCAATGGTGACATTGACTTGAGGGTCAAAATTGAAACTATGTCAGAATAGAAAAATATTTCTGGGTTTTGTTCGTCTCTACATTTCTATTCCAGATCTAGTCTCAGATTTTCTAGAAACAGAGTGCAGAACCCTGAAAATGGCATTCTTCAGATCTACAACATTTCAAGGTTAATACTTTTCTCCTATTCAATTCAATTAAAATTATTAATCTTTCTAAACCTATCATACATTCAAATCTATAAATGAGTATTTAAGATCTTCCTCTTTTCTCTTATTTCCAAATGATTGATTCATTTATGCATTGATCCTTCCTTTGGGGTTAATCAATTTGGATCCTTCATTTGTGTATCTAAGGATAAAAGGAGAGCATCTTATTTACCCCCTACATTTCAAATATATTATATTTCATATACATTCTTTAAATGTAAGATAACATAATCCCATATTTAAATGGAATATCTATTATGTTATAGAAACCATACATGAATAAATACTGCCAAAATTACAACATGCACGGTCATACATCACAAGCATGCAGGAAGAACACAAAGAAAATTTGAAAGCCTAAAGGACAAGAAAAGGTAAATCAACCAAGAAGACAAGGTAATTCTTATGCATGGGATTATAACACTTGGATTAGTTGTACAACATGTGGTAAATATGGACATATAGTAGAAAATTGTATGAGACAATGGCGAACCAAGTCTAGGAATTGGTCAAACTCTGGTATGGCATGTTCTCACTGTCACAAAGTTAGTCACTTAAGAAGAGATTGTGCAGACCTAATAAACACTTATGAAAATGACAATACAATTGATAAAATTGTAAGGATCAAAAATCAAATGTAGAGGAGAGCATCAAATGATAATCCAGGACCAAGCACAACAGTTAGTGACACCTCATCTAATGGATTATGTGGCTCCATTGTCTCTAACTAAGCAATACAAGCAGGTAAGGAACTATGTTTTGAAAAGCTATATCTTACATCAATTCCTATGTTCATTACACGAAATGCAAAATTAGCATGAATCAAGATGCACTATGGTATTATATTTTTTGATTACTTTGATTTAGTTGAGTCAGTTAATATGTACCAAGTTAGAACTGTCAGACAGTAAACATGTGAAGAGACAACCGAGTTGCTATGGCAACTCAACATTTGTTACACTCACTGAGCTGAAGTATTGTCACTATTAACTGATCATAATATTTGTTCATTGAGTGGTTGGTGAAAAGAATTTATTGCACTTCCCTAAGTCATTTTCTATAAATTTGATCGACGTGAACTCATTTGCTTACACCGCGATCATAGAGAAGAACAGAGAAAAGAGAGAAAAGTTGTAGCAGAGTATTTTCGAGCATTCTACAGAGATTTAAGCACATTCTGAGCACAATAGAGGTTACTCAGCACACATTATTTTATTCCTAAGTTATTCAAACACCAATCGTGCAAGCCCTAAAACTAGGAATCATGACATCTACATCTCAAACCATGAAAGTAAACATGGAGAAGGATAAAAATATTTTTTTGGTGAAGAACTCCACTTGCACTAAGCCCAACTATAAGATCCATCCACAGGTTGCAGCCCAACTAGATGACAAAGGCATGTTTTCATCTATCCCACCTAGGGTTTTGTTAGTCCAAGATGTGTGTGCCTACATTCACTGCAAAATAGGTGAATTCAGTGACTTTGAACTTGTTTCCACTTATCAATCACTATGCAGAGATAGGAAGTTGAAAGAAGATCACAAACACTTGGAGGTTAAAGGGTTAACCAATGCCCTAAATTTTTTGAATGTATTTAGAACCGAGTGTATCCACATTATTCTAAGCTATGTACATGATGGAAAGTTATGGATGGATGAGCCCAAGAAGATAAATAAGGATGTTATTCATACCGTGACAGGGTATCCAATATGTGATAAATCAAAAGCCCCCAGGCACCCTCTGAGAACAAAAATTGAGAAGCTAACAGGAGCCGAATGGGACTGTAGAGGTCTGAAGATCAATTGCATCGGTGATCTTGAACTGAGATTCGAAGCTTATATTATTGTCTACAAGATATTCTAGTCTAGCAGACTGAACAACATTGATTGTAGAGCTGTTGATATAGCATACAAAATTGTCAAGAAAGGAGTACAATATGACCTAGCCGAGCTGTTACAAAGGCAATTTGAAGAAAACATGAAGATCATCAAATTAGCAAGATCAAACACATGTAAGTTTGGGTCCCTACTACTATGTACATTTTTCTACTTGCATAAATTATTTCCATTCGTCGGTAAAGTAAAATGGAAGTCAAATTGACCATTTACTATGCAAATCAATGATTTCATTACATGTCTAGGGATGAACTTTGAGCCAGTTATGAATGAATTTTTTTCTAAGTTTAAATAAAGAATGGAAAAGAGATGCAGAATTCCTCTCCACTTGGTGGAAAAATACAAATATGAAATATGTTTTGTATTTGACACCAATACAACTCTAATCAAGGAAACTCAATCAAGGACAACATGGCTACCTCCATTAGATTATGAGTTAGATATTGATATTGCATCTGAAGCTATTGAAAAAAATTTGAATGAGCTTGTTGACAAATCTGCCATAAGATTTGGCACATTTGATAAAACCAAGACCCAAATCACTATTGGTCTACAAGTTCAAAAGATGGGCAGGAAAAAGACAAAAACTGTGAAGACTTTAAAGAGAAAATTTGCAATCTTAGATGAAGAATTAGACAAGTCTGTTGATAAAACTGAGGAGTAGACTTCAGTCGGTCAAGATGATGAACCTGAACATGATGATGATGCCACCGATTTAGATGAAACACAAGACAAGGCACCTAAGAACAAAAGGAGAAAAATCATAAAGAATGAGTCTCCATCACAGACCATATCACAATTGGTGACTGTTGATTCACCACCTTTGAAGAAAGGTGTAGCAAAAATTACAAGGCCCTCACCAAAGCTCACTTACCAAACAAGAAAATAGAAGGGCACTACCTAGAATCCTACATCGAGGAAAAGAAAGAGATATGTAAGGAAAAAAGATGACAAGGGTGATTATGATGACAATCTAGATCAATTTAAGGATGTACAGAATAAGATACCTCAGACTACTGATGAAATTGTAGAAGTAATCATTACAACCAGACGATTAGGACATCCAAAGATACATGCATATTCTGATTTGACTACCGAGAACAAGGACAAACTCAAAGAAGAAATTATAGGTATGATGATAAAATTTAAAAAAGTTCAAGTTGAATTTTCTACCTACCTTCCTTCTGAGTTGTATGATAAGATATCAGCAAGATGGACATATGCACTTCAAACTTAGAAACAGATGAGAGAAGTATCTCTCACTCTTATTAAATCTGATTACATAGTTGAGAAGATAAATGATATAAAGTAGCAATATGCCAAAACAATTCCTAAGAAGGCACAAGAAATGAATATTCTACAAGGAAGTCTAAAGGAATTAGATATTGAGAGTACACAAATATGGAATAAACTGTTGAACCCACCGAAGGAAATCAGAGACACTAAGGAAGAAATAGACATTACATCCAAATTCGACATCGAGGAAGATCGACCGAGAACAGAGCCCATAGATGTTGATGATGGAGATGTTGACAATGTATTAGATGGAATTCATCAACTATTGACTAACATGAGTCACCTAGAGATCACAGTAAATAACATCAGTGAAGGTGATCCTAGTGATAAAGCTAAGGAAGATGAAATAGCCGAAGAAATCGAGACCCTGAATGAAAAAGACACAATGGAGGTCGCCTGAGCTAATGTACCAGGATAGTTACCTATGTTTGTAAAATAAATTGAAATTGAAAGTGAAGCACAAAAAAAGACACCCGAGCATGCCACTGATACAACTGAAGATAAGGGTGATCAATATGGTACATAAACTGAGCATATTGGTGGAACTACCCAAGGTGATGCACAAAAAGATACCACTAATGCAAAAGCAAAAGGTGAAGGTAATACAGATAACACAGATAATACAGTGGATACTTCTACTATAGATACATAGTTAGTTACCAAGACCCCTCACCAAGTACTAAGGCAGCAAAGCTTGAACCTGAGCACAAGGCTCAATAAGCATTAACTTTATCTCCTTCATCCAGTATTCAAGGAAAGAAAAAGAAGAAGAATAAATGAAGAAAAGACATAGTAACTTTAGATGAAATCATAGAGATTCCAGCATGCGATCCAAGAACATTTGATCCAGAAACATTGAAGAAATAAGGTGAATTATGCACCAGGAAAGCAGCACAGGACAAGTTAAGGAAAGAACACAAAAATGCACAAGTATTAGAAGATGCTAAGGAGATCCTACATCAATTTGTTCCTGACTTAGATATCAATTAAATGACCCCCATCATTGATCAACTTGCACTACTTACTGAGGACATTAACAAACCTGACATTGATGTTGAGTAGAAATTGGAGTAAATAGTAGAGAAGAAGATACAATACAAAGTCACACAGAAGATCAGCCAGGTAGTGGAAGTCAATAAGGTAACTTTGTCTGAATTTGTAAGTGGTTTAGAAACTATAATATCTAAATCCATCACAATTATATAGAATTTATGCACTCTATATCACTTCACTACTGAGATTAGTGAAAAGCTAAATAAAATAGATCAAGATCTAAAGGATAGTGCAAACAGTCTATCAACTAAGCAACATGCATTACAGATGCATTACAAGAAAGTTCTCCAAACCAAGCAGTTGAGACTAAACTTAAAGAAAGAAGAGGAGAAAATGAAAGAACAAGTAACCAAGCTACAAGAAACGTTACTACCATATTTGGTAATGATGCAAAAACATGTAACATTGGAAAAGACTTTAGTTGGCCCCCTAGAATTGTCTATAACTGACAACATATATGATATGCATGCTTAGATCAACTTAGAGAAATTAACCCTCAAGCATTTAAAAGAGGAATGGGAGAAGCTACTAGAAACTCTTAAGAATGCACATCCTAACATTTTTGATAAATTGTAAGTGATACTCCTTTTGTCATTATTTTCAAAAAAGGGGGAATATATGTAAATAAGTATAGTAAAGGGGGATACTATAATCAAGATGAATTCATATATATATACCGAGCATGTAAAAAGGGGGAGTCATCATGTATATTATGTATGATAATAAGTTTTTGATACTAATGCCAAAGGGGGAGAATGTTACTCCAATTGAGCATTGAATTTTTCATTAGTATTCAAGCACTCAACATGAACAATCGGTAATAGAGTCACAAACAAGACAGTTGGTATATTCACCAAAGTGAAGAGTTAACCGAGGGAAATGATCACACCCAGAGTTATCCGAGTACAGTGATACCCGAGATGAGAGACTATACCGAGCAGTAGACAAAACCAAGCTACACATTATAAATTGAACAAGCATTATAACCGAGATACACAGACTACACCGAGCAACGAGAGACAAAAATAACTGAGTGGACTAGAGGCCACATAAAATTTTGTTATGGCACATTATTCTATGTAAAAAAAAAATTGTCAACCTAGATAATGGTTTAGAAGATCAAGGAGAGAATTAATTACGGATATACAAAATTAATTGTTTATGTCACCTATGTTATATGATCAAGTTAAATTATGTACACCATTGATCTTAGGGTAGGGATGTAGTTGTGAAATCCTAATTAGGTCATAAAGTTTGATATACAAATGTATAGATGTCAAATTTAGAAATGTATGCTCATCAAGAAATGATTAAGTAGCCGTCATACTATAGACATCAGAGATCAGACAAGGGATTTCAAGGATAGAGGCTACATTGCAAAAATCAGTTTTTAGAATAGAAGCAAGGCTACCGAGCTAAACACAGCAGAAGGTATTATCATTCACATTGAGGTGATATGTTTTGAATGTACTTAATGGATCTGTATCAATAAGATTGAGATTGTGTGTGTTTTAGATCAAACCTTTGTCACTCTCTAACATTTGTAATAGACCCCAAAATCTCTTAATAGAGTAGACTTAACCGTATTTTTGTAAATCTCTTAATCAAGTGCACACATAACTTATGTTGCAAAATCCTCACATGAGGTAGATCTAATTGATCTCATTGTTACTCCTAACAGGGTAAGATCATCAGAAGTGATCATTCTTTGTAAGCTTTAACATGATACTTTATTTACTACAGTAGTGAAGTTTTGTGGGTCGCATCCCCATCGCAGCTTTTACCTTCTAATTGGGGTTTTCTACGATACCAAAATACTAGTGTCATGAGTACTTAATTTCATGTATGTCTATTGTTTATTTTAATTCATTTACATTTCAGCAGTGATACTATATGTTTGGTGTATGCAATCTACTCATTCGATTAATACAGAACAATGGTTACAAAGAATTGATTAAATTTTTTTAAGGGTACTGATTCACCCCTCCCCTCTTAGTACACACCCTTTCCATTATCCCAACATTGTTATGTGTAAGCAATGTCAGTTGGGAAAAATGACAAAGTCTAGTTTTAAGAGAAAAACCTATACTTTTGATGATGTTTATGAATTGGTTCATACTGACATTTGTGGAACTATTGGTGTACAAAGCTACCGAGGTGATAAATATTTCATAATGTTTGTTGATGATTACTATAGAATGATGACTATAATGTTTCTCAAAGAAAAATATGATGCTTTTCAGTTGTTTAAGTGGTATTTGGAAAAATTTGAATAAGAGACAGGTAAGAACTTGAGATGTCTAAGATTTGATAGAGGAGGAGAGTTTATATCTAATAAGTTCAACCTATTTTTCAATGATAGAGGAATTAAAAGACAACTGTCTACTCCAAGGACTCCCCAAAAGAATGGCATAGCCAAGAGAAGGAATAGATCATTAATGGATCGTGCTAGAAAACTAATCATAGAAAAGAATATTGCACAAAAGTACTAAAGAGAAGCTGGAAGTACAATAGTTTATACCTTGAACCGAGTACAAGTCAAGAAAGGTACTGATATTACATCTTATGAGTTATGCTATGGCTATGCGCCTAATGTAAAATATTTTAAATTTTTTGGGAGAAAATGTCATATACTGAAGGACAATATAAATTGAAAACTTGATGCTAAGAGTGATGAAGGAATATTCCTAGGTTATTCCGCTAAGAGAAAAGTGTATAAGTGTTTGAATTCTAACACTAAAAAAGTTGTGGAAAGTGCAAATGTTAGAATCGATGAATATGCAAAAAATAATGAAGTGGAATGCAAGCAAGAACTTGAATATTACAGATCTTTTGTTTATATGAACAAAGGAGAGTCTAGTAGTGTGCCTGAATGAGAAAAAGAAGCTTTCGAACAATAGAATGATGATGTTGAGAAACAACAATAAAATGTCAAGTTACAGAAAGATGTTGTCGAATATCAGGAGGAAATGGAAGAGCAATTCAAGGAAGAAGCAGAGGCACAAAATGAACCTGAAATTAACTATGATGATGAATCTAAGGAAGAACAGCAAGAGAAAGGTAGACCAGATATTACATTAGCAGTTGGGATTGTTGCAATATTTTTTGCAAATCTGAAATAAAGTCACTTGATGGAAGTGAAAAGGATTCTGAGATATTTGAAAGGAACAGAGGACTATGCATTATATTACAAGAAGAATGAAAAGTTTGAACTAAAAGTTTACACAGATGTGGATTGGGCAGGTAATGTTGATGATAGGAAAAGCACAAGTGGAGGTGATTTTTTTTAGGAAATAGATTAGTCTCTTAGACAAGCAAGAAACAAAACTATATTTCTCAATCTATAGCAAAAGCTTAATATGTTGCAGCAGCAGTGAATTGTTCAAACATAGTGTGGATCAAGCAAATGTTGAAAGGTATGAAGGAAGAGATCATATAACCAGTTGTTATTTTTTGTGATAACACTAGTGCTATAAATATTTAAAAGAACCCTATGATTCATAAAAAGACCAATCATATTGCTAGCAAGTATCATTACTTGAGAGAGCTGGTACGAGACAAAGAAGTAAGACTTGAATATGTTAATCCAAAGGAATAGTTGGTAGATATATTTACTAAGGCTTTACCTAAGGATGCTAACGAGTATCTAAGAGGAAAATTAGGGTTGATTCCCCTATATGAAGCTAACTAAGATCATATGGAGTGGTTGCATCAAATTTATTGCATATAATATCTGACAGATTGATGCAAAAGGTGGTCACACTTTAGTGTTGATCTCTAAGTTTTGTTGATCATTAGTGTCCCACACTTAGTCATTTATCTAGGCAGGTTAGTCGGTCATCACTGCAGCTGAGCTATCTAGTATAGGCCAAGAAATCAGACATATTCATTGCCAAGAAGATAGTGGTTTCTGAGTGACTTGGCAATCAAGCAAAAGTTGATCATGTTCATGTCGAGTGCCAGAGTCTTAATGTGCCGAGAAAGATAGTTTTGACATATATGTTTGGAATGTTACAAACTTGAAGGTAAACTGTTTTGGGCCGACTTGCTCATGGATTTAATAATTTCAACCTATTTAATTACGCATTAATTATTTGATCCCAATGTGTGACATGGAGCCAATCAGAAAATTGGAATGCCTAAGCTACATAAGAATTTGATCCTGATCGTTGATCTAGATCTAATCGCTAGATTTGTGAAGTATATTTAGATTGCTTCTTAAAACCCTAATGTAGAGTGTGTGTGTGTGTGTGTGTGTGTGTGTGTGTGTGTGTGTGTGTATGCGTATGAGAGACAGAGAAGGTGTATGCGTACATGAGAGATGTACAAAGGGTTATGATGATAGAACAAGCATAGATCTAACATAGTGAAAGAGTAGTGAACAGCAGAGTAAAGAAATATCAGATTATTAGATCAGAGAAGGTATTGGAAAGAGGAGATCCATTATCAGCATCAAAGTGCATAATGAAGGATCAATTCTTGAGACATTCTAACCAGTGTATCATGTGAAATATCTTAACAGAGTGGTTCTAATAGACCTTTCTAAATCTATTAGCTGAGTGCTTACTTTGTTGTAATTTTAAATCCTTTTACAAGGTAGATTGTAATGATCTAAAGCTCTTAACCGGGTATACCTTTAACGAGGTAGATTAATTATTGTGATCAAACTTTGTAGCCCTAATAGGCACACTTTATTGCTACAGTAGTGAAGATCTTTGTAGGTATCATCCCCACCCTAGTTTTACCTTATTGGGTTTCTGGGTTACCAAAATTCTTTTGTCTTGAGTTATTTATTTACTATCATGGATGCTACTAGTTGATAGTTCAATTATATTTATGCATGGTTGTGAATCAGTTTTGTTTTAAAGGATAAAATTTTAAGATTTGATTCATCCCCCCTCTCAATATCTTGCTTTCCCATATTGTATTTCCAACAATTGGTATCAGAGCACAGTTCTCCTAAAAAAGGTTTTAATCATCTTGAGAGTAAAAATCTTGAGATGGAGATTTACAAGTTGGGTAAAGTCATTGAGAATCAAAAGATTGAAATTCAGCTAGAATTGCATTAGCTTGAAACTGTAAGACAAGAACTAAAGAAGTCCTTACAGGCAAGGAAAGATTTGGCCAAACAAATGAATGATATTCATTATCAGGAAGATGACACTAAAATCTATTTCACAATGGAAACTCCAGTGAGAGTGATGCATAAATTGAAGATCTACTGGAAAGGAACAATACATTGTGTGAAGAAGTCAGAAATATGAAAAGAGAACAAGAAATGAAAATAGTAAGACTATGTGAAGTAGTGGAACAAAAGAAGAAAGTTGAAGATGAAAAAGGTATGGCTGAAGAAGACAAAAGAATGATGACTGTTAGACTTGATGAAAGGACACATGAAGTACAAATGATGACAAACAATCAGGTTGACATGGTGAATCAACTACTACTTGCAAATCAGGACATCAATAGGAAATTTATGGAAATTGTGAATCTAAAATCTAAAAATAGTCAATTGAAAAATGAATTGAGATCTGAGAAAGAAGTGAATGAAAGATTGAATAGACCCAATGAATCCTTGACTCATTTTGAGAACTTGATGGAAGCATCAAGGAGATCTAAAGATTCTTCTAGATTAGGTCCCACTGAACAACGAACATCTATTGAGAAAGGAGAATCATTTAAGACTGGTGAAAGGAGGAGTGCAAAGAAAAAGAACAAGCCTGTATACTATCACTGTGGAAAATCAGGACACACAACAAACATCTACCAAAGCAAGAATGGTAAGTTCAATCCTAAAACTAAGTTCAATGGTTATTGCTTTAATTGTAAGAATTTTGGACATCAAGCACATGAATGTTGGGAAAAGGCAAATAATGCACCTCCCACACCTAGATTCAATGGATATTGTTACAACTGTCAAAAATTTGGACATAGAGCACAAGATTGCAGATCTAATGCTAAACAAAAATGGACATCAAAGACACAAGAAAAAGAACCAAGAAAGGGTAACACCTACAATTGGGATTATAACACATGGCATAGCTATCATTACTATGGTGAGTATGGACATGTTCCAGAAAACTGCATAAAGACACATTTCAGAGGTAAATCTAAGAGTTGGATGAATGGAAGCCTAGTTTGCTATAACTGTCTGAAAATTGGTCATACTAGGAAAGATTACAAAACAAGAGTACCTACTCCTACTGTTGAGGAAATAAGAGCACAGATGAACCAGACATAGGTAAGGAAAATAGAACCAAGTAGGAGTGAATCTACTGAAGCCGAGGTCACCCAATCTAATGGATCAGGTGATCCCACCACCACTAATTAAGAAAAGGAAGGTATGTAAGGAACTGTGTTTATATTTCATATCTTTTATCAGTTCCTAAC
This sequence comes from Thuja plicata, assembly GCA_018584345.1. Taxonomy (NCBI): domain Eukaryota; kingdom Viridiplantae; phylum Streptophyta; class Pinopsida; order Cupressales; family Cupressaceae; genus Thuja; species Thuja plicata. The sequence goes on from MU221933.1 coordinate 462,851, forward strand.
ACATAATAGTGCAATAGTCCATATTTGCATATAACAAGATGCATCAGGATATATTTTGAGTTATGTAGCATACAAAGTCTAAATGCACTATAGGTGTTAAGCAACAGTATATTTCTAATGTATGTTGATTAAGTTTTTTTGACGACCGAGTGGCAAGTGAGTTTCGTGAGTCAACTGAGGATAGCTGTTTGGCACTCACTCAACGGAAAGAACATTTAATGCTGACCTAAATTTTGATCATTGGAGCCTATATAAAGGAAAGAGCTATTTCATTTCTTCTCACCATATGATTAAGAATTTCATAAGAGCGATTGTGCATTTGTGAACTTGAACTCAAATTTTTTTGAAGATTTCTACAGCGTGTCGTCGGCAACCTTTTAGTGAAAAGTGCAAATTTTGTTACTTGCCAAGGTACTCTGTTCATGATCTTTGAAACCCTATTTTTTGGAGAAAATAGCAGCAAGTTCCTCTGCACCAGCAAAGAGAATGCAAAAGGAATTTCTAAACATTCAATTGGTAAGGAGTGACACCTGTGCGCCTCCTAATTTTTGTGCAGTTCCTAAGAGTGCCATCAAGGGTGATCTGACTAGAGCCCTATCATCAATTCCACCAAAGGTACTTATGATCCATGATATCAGGTAATGCTATATGTGTAAGATAAGTGAAGTTAGAGATCACAAGCTTAGGGCATCTTACAATAGATTATGCACAGATGGAGCGCTAAAAGATGAACATAAACACTTAGCTGAGAGAGGGTTAACTCATGCTCTAGACTTTCTAAGAGAATTTAGAATGGAATGGATCAAGATTATTCTGAGTCGAATACACAACATGAACATATGGCTAGAGAATGGAGCGGTCAAGATAACAAGAGAGATTATTCATCGAGTAACAGGTTATCCAATTCTAAATTGGAAAAGAAAATAGAAGAACTCACTAGAGTCTTTTGGAACAAAAGAGGGATGACGATCTCTACGATTAAAGATTTGGATCTTGATTTCATAGTTAGGGTTATAGCTCATAAATTCTATCAGTCAAGCTGACTGGATAGTGTCCCAAGTGTTGTAGTCGACCAAGCTTGGAAGATTGTGAAGAAGGATCATACATATGACCTTGTCAAGCTTCAACTGATGCAACTCGTCGAGAACCTCTCTTCAATCAGAAGGGAAAAGAGTTCAGTATGTAAGTTTGGATCTCTACTCACTTGCATATTTTTCTACATATAGAAAACTTTTCCTACTTTTGGAAACATAGTGTGGAAAATAGACAGACCTATCACTCAGCAAATCAATGCTTTTATTCAGCAATTAGGTGATAATTTTGACTATGTTATGGGAACATATTTTGTGGAATTCAAGAAAAAGATGAGGTTAAGGAGTAGAATTCCCAATTCACTAGTTGAAAAATATTATGAGGATGTTTGTTTCCTTGTAGACACAGATTACACTTATTTGTAGGCAGTAGTGCTGAGGGTATCATGGCTAAATCCATTACCTTATGAAGTAAACATTGATGAGACATCTACAACAATAATAGCTTTATTGGTAGAAGAAATTGACAGTACAGTGAAATGTTTCAGAAACTATGAAGAAGCTAAGTCCAGAATCACTATGGATTTGAAGGCTGGCACTATGGAGAGAAAGAGGAAGAAAATTGTCAAAAATCTGAAGAAGATGGTTGGAATTTAGAGTGATGAAGAAGTAGAAAATGCACCTTTGGGGTTGTCAATGGGATATGGAGAAGATATGTCTAGTGAAGAAGAAGAAGAGGAAAGTGAACCTGAAGAAAAGGTCACTGTGAAAGGTAAAGGGAAGTAGCCAAAAGTTGCCGAGATAACTAAAAAAAGCAAAGCTAAACCTAAGGCTACCCCTCCTATTTATAACCGGCCAAGGACCAGAGCATCATCTCTTACCCAGACACCAAAATTATATACAAAGAAGAATGTTGGGGAAAGCAGCTCAGGGAAGAGGAAACAAGTTGAAACCAAGGTTGTGCCGAGCCAACCTGCTAAGAAAAGACCAAGGAGGAAGATATACTTGGAATATGAAGATGATGAGGAGACAGACACAGATGTACCTAGAAACATACCTACAACATCATATAAACCAATGACCAATATTGATGAGGTATGTAAGAACCTAAGAAGTAATTCAGGTTTAGCAGGATTCAAATTTATAAAGTATGAAAAATAGAGTGTAGTAAATAAGCACAATATTCAAGAAGCTTTAATAGATATGATGGGAACATTCAAAATTCCACCTCTAGAGATAGGAGACAGTGTTCCTACAGAACTATATGATATTTTGTCTTAGAAATGGAAATATGCACTGATGACTGAAAGAAAAATAAGGGAAGGAACATTGGCTAAGATCATTCCTGACTTAACAAAGAAATAGATAGCTAAGTTTATTGAATAATATAAGGGGAAATTTATTCCTAAATATAGAGCCTATGAAATTCTAAGGAATGATGTTGAAAGTGTAGTACAACAAAGAAACATAATATGGAAGGAAAACTTTGGGTTAATTACTAAGAAGGTTGATGAGAAAGATGAAGACAACTCAGAGCCAAAGGAAATGGAGAAAGAAACTACTATAGATCAAGCAGAAACTGAAACCCAAGTGGAAACATGTGATTTGCAAGTTACAAACTTGATAATGGATAGTCCAATTGACACTGCACTTGGAGAAGACAACAATGTGGATGCTGAGGATCAGAATGAGCCGGTAGACACAAGTATTCAATCGCCTATTCGGGCAACTGAGGCCAAAATAGAGAAAGGAGAAAAGGAGGTAATCAATACAAATCCACCTATTTTAGAGGTTTTACAAACATTTTTAGGGAGTGAAGATAAGAGGGAAGAAATTGCAAACAAGCCCACAGAACAAGAGGCTATACAAGCGTTGGTTGATCTACCACACTCTGCATCATCTACTCCCACAGCACCTAAAATAGGAAGTATACCTTATCAATAGGTAATCTTGACTCAGATAAAGGCAGCAAGTGAAATTAATATTGACAAAGGTAAAGATATCACTATAACTGAGCCAAGTATCATCTCTTTAGAACTCAAAAGGAAGAAGTCACATAAGAGGAAGTCACCTAGTCCAAGTGTCACTTTGGATGAAGCGATTGTGATTCCTAAATGGGATACAGACAACTTGACATATGAGAAGATTCAAACTCTGCAAGACCTTATGAAGAGGAAAAAGAAACAAGAGGAACTGAAGAGGAAACACCAACAAAAGCAAGTATTACATGAGATAAAGGATATTTTTGTTAATTCTCTTGATATAACAGATGTAAATGAACAAATGTCAATACTGGAACAGTTAGTCCATATTGTGCAAAAATTTAATGATGAAAATGATGAGGCAAATGAGAAGTTGCTACAATATTCTGAGAGAAAATTTGAGAACAAAGTTTTGGAGAAGATATCAATAGAGATTGCTATCAAATAGGTTGAACTTTCTTCTCTTATTAGTATTCTTGAAGAAGTTGCAAATAATGTTTATTCCTTGTGTAAAAACGTATGTGATGTAGAAATATTTACCAAGGATAAACAATAGCTTATTGAGAAGTTGCAACTAGATTTGAAGTCAAAAGGGAGTACATTGAGTATGGATGCTAGTTCTAGCTCCTTACATTTTGACAAGTTGACTCATGCACAAAGAAGATTAGCTGAGCTTATGGCTAAAGATGGTAGAATTAGAGAAAAGTTAATAACTATTCAGACTACCTTAATACCTCATCTAGAGGTTATACATAAACAACTTAAAGCTACAAAAAAATTAGTCAAGAGGCATTCTCATCTCTCTACAACAGATAGTCTAGTAAGTCTAGCTGCCGAGCTTGAAATTAAGTTACAAGTCATGAAGTTTGTAAAGGATAGTTGGGATACAACATTTGCACTAACTTTATAGCTTCATAAGTCATTTTTGGATAAGTATAACTTGACCCCTGCAGCTATCAGTGGTAAAAACAAGGGGAAATCAGATAAGGAAACAGATAAAGGTGTACAAAATCAGGCATAATATTTTTTATGGCATGTATACTATGTAAGTACAAAGTATAATCTTAGGGGGAGTACGTTGTGTACTTTGGAAAAATTTTGTGAATGTAAAGAAATGATAAGTGTGTTTTTGCCACTAATATCAAAGGGGGAGATTCTTGATCTCTAAGTTTTGTTGATCATTAGTGTCCCACACTTAGTCATTTATCTAGGTAGGTTAGCCGGTCATCACTGTAGCCGAGCTATCTAGTATATGCTGAGCAATCCGGCATAGTCGTTTTCGAGCAAATAGTGGTTGCCAAGTGACTCGAAAATCAAGAAAAAGTTGATCATGTTCATTCTGAGCGCTAGAGTCTTAATGTGCTGAGCAAGACAACTTTGACATATATATTTGGAATGTTACAAACTTGAAGGTAAACCATTTTGGGCCAACTTTCTCATGAATTTAATGATTTCAATGGAGTTAATTACACATTAATTATTTGATCTCAATGTGTGACATGGAGCCAATAAAAAAATTGGAATGCCTAAGTGACATAAGCATTTGATAATGATCATTGATCTAGATCTAATCGCTAGATTCATGAAGTATATTAAGATTGATTCTTAAAACCCTAATGTAGAGTTTGTGTGTGTGTGTGTGTGACAGAGAAGGTGTATGCATACATGAGATATGTACAAAGGGTTATGTTGATAGAAGAAGCATAGATCTAACAGAGTGAAAGAGCAGTGAACAACAGAGTAAAGACATATCAGATTATTAGATCAGAGAAGGTATAGAAAAGAGGAGATCCATTATCAGCATCAAAGTGCATAACAAAGGATCGGTTATTGAGACATTTAACCAGTGTATCAGGTGAAATATCCTAACAGAGTGGTTCTAACAAACCTTTCTAAATCTCTTCGTTGAGTGCTTACTTTGTTGTAAGTTTAAATCCTTTTACAAGGTAGATTGTAATAATCTAAAGCTCTTAACCGGGTAGACCTTTAACCAGGTAGATTACATATTATGATCAAACTTTGTAGCCCTAAAAGGCACACTTTATTGTTACAGTAGTGAAGATCTTTGTGGGTATCATCCCTGCCCCAATTTTACCTTATTGGGTTTCTGGGTTACCAAAATTATGTTGTCTTGAGTTATTTATTTACTGTCATGGATGCTACTAGTTGATAGTTCAATTATATTTATGCATGGTTGTGAATCAGTTTTGTTTTAAAAGAAAAAAGTTTAAGATCTGATTCACCCCCCCCCCCCTCTCAATATCTTGCTTTCCCATATTGTATTTACAACATTTAGGATTTACCTAAAGTTNAGTTTTGTTTTAAAAGAAAAAAGTTTAAGATCTGATTCCCCCCCCCCCCCCTCTCAATATCTTGCTTTCCCATATTGTATTTACAACATTTAGGATTTACCTAAAGTTGTGAAGTGTTAAGCAAAAGATCTTGATCAGTCATAAGAAAGATGAAAGAGTAAGCATAGAATTTAGAAACTTGACACAAATATATCTACATAATGAAGATGTATGTCTTTGGTATTGTTTTTAAAGAGGTAGAATAAGACATGAAAACATTGAAGGAGATATACTACGAGGGAGATATCCAGAGAAGACACAGAGAGAGATAAGATACAGAGAGAAATCTATCCAAGTGGGAGACAATATTTGTATTGGAGTAAATCAGAATGAAGCTAAGGACATTAATTAAAATTTGTTTACAAAACATACCTTTTGGATTGTTTGGGAACCTTGCATATGTTATTTTTTGCATGAGTTTTCCATCAATTCCAAATAGGGAGATTGTTGAAAACTATAATTGAAACAATTTTTATATTTCGATTGATGTCAAACCTTAACTGGTAAGACAGTTTCTATCTTGTAAAGTGTCATATCAATTGATTGATGAAGACGATTTGAAAAGAAGAGATAACAAGAAGACTTAGTGAAATAGTTGAGTTATGTGAAACTACAATGGGTACTTGAGGAGATCGTACCTTGACAGGGTAATATATTGTTTATCTTAAGTCTATGTGAAGTTTGGATGACTACATGATTAGTCTTGACCGAGTAATAGAGCAGAAGATCAAGAAACATAAGTTCAAGAAGTTTGTGTCGAGTGATGCGAATGTCGAACGAGTGCTAGTACTTGCCAAGAAAATTTAGTGTCGACCGAGAATTATTAATTACCAAGTTTCATTAAATTACTGAGTTATCTAGTGATGAATGAGCGTAAGAACATAATATTGACCGAGTGTCAGTATTTTGATAGTTTGAGAGAACTTTGAGATCCTAGCCGACATAGTTGATTTTCTTGGGATATGTGAAGCGTATTTAAGATAAGGATGATTGTTATGGAGAATTAAATGATAATTTAATATATGTTTAACCATTTTTATGTATGGATTCAAGAAGGAGTTTTAGGATATATTCTACAATATAGATGGAAATGAAATGTTGGAAGGATTCATTGGATCTGACCTAACTCTAAGATCTACAATGATGATTAAGTGGAAAAAGATCAAGCTACCTGATCAGAGAGGTATAAGATTAACCTAATTGCATGTTATGTGAGAGTGTGGTATGAGGTTAATTTAGTTGATTGGAAAAATCTAAGCAGAAGGAAGAGAAGTCTGAAGAGAGAAGTACAAGACTGCACAGTGGTGATTGCTTGAAGGATTTCCAAGCAGATCTGAGTGATAGAGATGACAATGAAGGCCAATTAGTGAATTAACATTTGAGCTATAATTGGATCTTTATTTGTAAAGTGAGTTGTATGTTTCAGATCACAATTTTATGTTACTTTCTAGCCATTGTATCAGTTTCAAAATACTTTTAAACAAGGTTTCATCTACCTAACAGTCATATTGTTAAATCCTTTAATCAAGGTGACATTCCAATGGAATGATCTAAGCCCTGTAACAAGGATAAATTTTAATAGGGTGATTAAATCCTTTAACCAGGTCACATTTAATAGTGTGTATTGTAACCTTTAACGAGGTTGTCTTTTCATAGAGCTCACTTCAGAAGAGTGAAAATTTGGTAGCATGTTAGTGGTAGTTTTTCCCATATTGTGTTTCCATGACAAATCCTAGTGTTATAATTGTGTGAGTGTTATTTGATGTATTGTATTGTTAAGAATTTTATATTCTACAAGTTGATTATATTAGGACATTAAACTGCAAGTTTATGTTATTGATTATATGGTATAGAGACTGAGTGGATTACTGAGTGGATCTGAGTTGGTTGAAGTGTTTGAAAGTTCAATTGGTACATCTGGATCTTCGATAACTGATTCACCCCCCTCTCAGTTATTCTAAATAATTATAACAAAAATATCTTAGATAATGGAATACTTTGTGAATAAACTTTCAAGGATTCGTGTCCAATGGTATCATTTTTTAGAACTACTAAAACCTTCAACACTAATAGAAATTTTTGGGTTTACACAATTTGTGGCCATATAAATGAACACTAAAAAGAAAGTTTGAAAGGATAAAATATTTTTTATTCCAAATCCATGTAGTGACTAACTTCATTAAAGAGACAAACCCTAGTAGAGCTCTCTCAAGTTCAACCTTAATTTTCAATCTTTCATCTCTCATAATTTAATTTATTGTTATAATTTTTATACTTTTGACTAGTCATTAGGAGCCAATTTAGTCCATTATTAGTACCTAAAAATTCATCACATTTTCATGTCTATTAGGTTGAAATTATTTCCAACTTGCATAAACTCTAAACCCTATGTGTTTCTTAGATGTGTTCACACCTTATTTTTTGTTGAACGTCATGACCAAGTTACTGGTTCTTTAAGTTGCAATTTGAGTCCATGCATACCCTATTTTGACTTTCCATTTAGCCTCGAACTTTATCCCTTTTACTCACAATGAAACTTTAATCTTTCTAAGTCTACCGATTGATATATTAAATCATGCAAATGCACATGTTCTTGAATCAAAACCACTTAAGTTAATTCTCACCACACCTCCCAAAGGCCTTAGACCTTTCTCACTAATCTAATCTAATGTTAGTATCATATGCATATGCATTTTTCAAATTTGTATGATACATTAAAAACTTACAAGATGCGGAAGCATACAGCTTGACTAGAGTCTCGCCCCCCAAGCCTCTTGCTAACACAAATTTTTCTCTCAATAAACTATAACTATAATTATATAACATATCATGTAATCTAGAATAATTTAATTTGAATATAAAAATTAGATTTCTTGAAAGCACTAGAATATATAAAACACCACTGAGATTTCCCACTAAACATAAGTGTACTTTCCATTACCAAAAATTTAATGAAAACTACTATCATTAAAAAAAAATCCACCATCATAAGACCAATAAGATGATAACCACTCTTTATGGGGTCCATATGGTAGGAGAAACAAAAATATTTGATCGAATAGTTATCACTAGTAACATTAGTAAACATGAATAAAGCATTATTGTCACTTGATAAGTAGGAGATATTTTCCAAATAGTTATTACTAGTAACATTAGTATACATTAATAAAGCATTATTTTCACTTCATAAGTAGGAGATATTTTGCACAACAAGTCAAATTGTGATCTGGCTATAAGGATTCAACTACGTGGTTTATTGATTCAAACTCATTGACACATGTTTCATGAGTAGTGGTTCACATGAACCCATCTCTCATGATAATGAATGGAAAACTTAAGACTCATTGGATCTAGGTGATGGTCACAGAGGTGAAACACCAAGACTTCCCAGGAGGTCACCCATCCCAGTACTACTCCAAATTAAGCACGCTTAACTACAAAGTTTCCTCCATGGTTAAACCCACTCTTCTTGCAACCTCATTTGCAAAACCTTCACCAAGTGTTGTGCCTTATGAACCATTCATTAGAAATCCCCTAAAGCTCATCAATTGAAAAGTAGGAGATATTTTCCACAACAAGTAAAATCGTGATATTTCTATCAAGATTCAAGTGTAGCTTTTGAGTCAAACTCATTGATCCATGTTTCATGATAGTGGGTCATATGAACCCATCTATCATGAGAATGAATGGAAAAATTAACACTCATTGGATCTAGGTGATGCTCACAGAGGTGAAGCACCAGGACTTCCCAGGAGGTCACCCATCCCAGTACTACTCCAGCTCAAGCGCGCTTAACTATGAATTTTCCTCCATGATTAAACCCACACCAGGACTTCCCGAGAGGTCACCCATCCTAGTACTACTCCAGCTTGAGCATGCTTAATTATGAAGTTTACTCCATGGTTAAACCCACTTTTCTTCCAATCCCATTTTCAAAACATTCATCGAGTGTTGTGCCTTATAAACCATTCATTAGAAATTCCCTTAAGCTCATCAATTGATAAGTAGGAGATATTTTCCATAGCAAGTCAAATTGTAATATGTCTATCAAGATTCAATTGTGTAGTTTTTTGAGTCAAACTTATTGACCCATGTTTTATGAGTAGTGGTTCACATGAACACATATCTCACGAGAAATAATGGAAGACTTAACACTCATTGGATCTAGGTTATTCTCACAAAGGTGAAGCATTGGGACTTCCCACGAGGTTACCCATCCAAGTACTACTCCATCTTGAGTGCACTTAACTCTGTACTTTCCTCCATGGTTAATGTAACCATCTAGATTTGGTCTGCTCTAACCATAGACCCTATTTTCCCTAAGTGTGACCATACCCCCAATTATGTCTAGACAACTCTTCAATCGGCTGGCATAATTCATTCGAATAAGATTTAATATCCTAAGTGATTTAATCACTAAATTTTATTAATCACCTTAGCCAATCAAATCAAATCAATTTTAATTCAAATCAATACCTAGCTAAGGTAATTAATTTAAAAGGAATTAAATAAATCCTAATTATACCTAATCACTTGCAAAGCCTATCTTCTAGCCTAAATTAATCTAATTAATTGGCTATAGTCCTAATTAATTATCTAAAGAAATAAAAAGCTTAAATAATTAATTTCCCTATTTTTTAATGAATATATTAATTATAATTCATTTCATTAATATTCCCCTTAACCCTAGCCTAACCTATCTCAACCACCTTAACCCTGGGTTCAAACCCATCCCAACCTATTCCCCCCATGCTAAGCCTAATCCTAATCTTAATCCTGTCCTAACCCACTTCCTAGTGTTGTCACATTCCTAATCGTGTGATTAGGAATCCAACCCACTTGAGAAAGTCAATTTTCTCAAGCTTGACTCTAAATCCTCACCCATGCTTCTTAAACCCTCACCCATGCCTCTTAAATGCTTTCATTTAATGCATATGCCTTCCATCGTGCCTCATTAATGCCAAAGGAATTAATGCCTCTTACACCTCATTAATTCTTTTTACACCTCCATTAATGACCCTTTTCCCCCCTCTCTCTCCTCATTTCTTCTATAAATAGAATGAGTTTTTGAGCTCAAAGGGCCCTTAATTTTAGAGTTGAAAAACATTGTTATGTTGTTTAGATTAATTGTGAATTCATATTGCATAGTAGTTTTGATATTATGCTTTGTTATTATCGTACTTTTTAGAGATAATATGCATGTTTAGTGAGCATTTAGATTAGTTTTTATTCAAATCTTCCATTCTTAGGTTGTATATGTCACTGATTTGTGCATAATCTGAGGGCATGATTATGGCATTCTTCAAACTCCTCCTAGATAGGAAGCAATAGTTCGGTTTTAATGTTTAGCTTCAAACCCTTGATTTTTACACTTTCCTACGAATATAATGATCTATTGAATTGTTGTGTTGCAGATAATAGGTCCATTAATTCACACACATTTTTGGCGCCCACCATGGGGCAATTTTTTAGATTTTGCCTCATTTCAAGTTTTTTTTTTACTAATTTTTCGTCCCATATTTCAGGTACAGGATCATTTCTGGTCCTAAAGGCTCGCATCCAGGATACGCCCTCGCATCGTAGAAATCTAGGATCGCATTCAAGATTTCTTGAGTCGATTCCAATATAGGCTCGCATTTGGTCACACTTTGTCGCATCTAGTAATAGAAGTTTGTATTTGGTATATTGCATCGCATCCTGTATTTCTAGGATCGTATTTGGTTAAAGACTTTGCATACTCCATTGCCTAACCTCTAACATTTTGATCAGTTGTGGTTTTGATATTTTGAACAGCCTAACTTGTGTTTGCAGATTGCTATCAGAGCTGAAAGAGTGGGAAAAAGAATACTGACTTGTGGTTTTTCAAGTTGCCATCCCCTTATCTTGACCTCCATTTCATTTTTGACTTTCAAACTAAGAGCACATTTTCTTCTCATTTGTTAAATCAATTAGATAAGTATGCTCTTTTCCTTTAAGTAAAATCAAAAAGTCAAACATTGATTTAAAACTTGAAAGGAATTTGGGGTAAATAAACAAAGAAAACTCATCGTTTAATTCATTTTGGAAAAGTAATTGAGCAAGGCAAAATCACTAAACTTTGTGGGATTAATTGAACAAGTTTCACCGTATAATTTTCTTTGGAAAAGTAATTGAATAACACAACTCACCTAACTTTTGTGGGATAAATGAACTTCATTGTCTAATTTGGGATTTGTAATTGAACAAGCAAAGCACTAAAAATTGCGGTCAAAGAACAAAAAAACTTTTCTTTCAAGTACTTGTGTTTTCATTAACTTAGGAATATCTAAATCAAACTTAAACTTTCTTTTCAGTCTCACTAGAGGATTTTCTCTTCCTTCCAAGTGGGGGAATCAAAAACTCAATATTGGGGATTGAGTTGTGAGTGAATTTGTTTGAGGGAATGAACAAGTGATTGAAGTATTTTGGGAGAAAATGACATGGACTAGGAGAGTATGCTCTTCTTCTTTCAAAGAATCAGAAATCTAAAAATCCTACACTCGCCAATCCTTTATATGCTTATTTAATAGTAGAGGGCCTGCCGGTTGAGGAAAAAATCTCCCGGGAATGACCCAAGTGAGGACAGGTTTTAGGCCAACCCTTCCAACTCACTATAAATAATTTATTCCTTGTAGGCCAAAGCCTCCGAAGACAGAATTGTTTTTATTCTTAGAATTTTAAAATCATTCCTTGAACATAATTAGGCATGTGTAGAGTGGAGCCACTTGAATCTTGGTTGCGAGACTACATGTATTTGAGTACTCATAGGGCTATACGCCTCAATTTTTCCTTGTGGAATTCTATGGGAGATGGTTTCGAGTGGATTTCCTCATCATAAACAATGGACTTCATAGAAAAAACTACTTGATTCATCTCTGAAAGGGTGATAATCCTTATGCATGGCAAAAAGCAATTGCCCCAAGACACTTGTCATATCGTTCCCTCACTTGCGTTTGGAGTCGGCTAATATGACATCATGACTGGAGCCGTTATGTGCTTGGTGATGGCCATATTCTGATTAGCATTTGAGTGTGTACCTAAGTCAATGAGCAAGGATTTTCATCCTCTACCAAGAAAAATAGGGCGTAAGCATGTGACTATTCACCCCTAACAATGCAAATTTGCTTGATATGTCTGAAAGTCATTAACGAGATAACGCCTTCAAAACAAGTAACAAAATTCAATCCTTGATTTACATCTATTTTTCATACACTAACAAGTCGCAGAACATGATCCCAGATCGAACAAATTTCATGAACTTCCAAAAATGCATTTTACGAAATTGACAAAATCTAACAGAAATATCAAAAAATCATATCCTAGATTTCCTAGCTTGTATCTGGTATCTTGGCTTGTATTTGGTATTATGCATCATATCTAGTCAGCACTTCATCGCATCTAGTGTGAAATGTCGCATCAGAAGCTTGCATACTGTATTTCCTGACTCGTATCTAGGAGCTCACATCTAGGACAGTGGGCACTTGCAGATTAGTTTCTCAGGAAACCTCAGTAGATTTGGATACCCTTTTGGCTCTTTAGTCTGTCCATGTTGTCTTTTTTGGTTTCCATGTTGCTGTGTCAAAACACTTTTTCAAATGTCTACCTTGCATGTCCTGTCGGTTTCTCGCAATCAGCCTCAATACATGTGGTCTATCTGCTTTTTACAACAACTTGATTCCTAGCTCACTATCAAGGCATTCTAACCCTTTTGACACGAGAATCATTTACTTCCACAAAAATACAAACACTCCTACCTAGACGCACTCACTTGAATGATTTAAGACTCCACTTGACACTCTCGGGAAACTTTGACGAAGTTGAGATACAACTTGTATATGTTGAATGTGGCCTTGTTAATCAACCATAAACTTCAACATAGTCCTTGTTCATTAGCCACATATAGAAGTGAATATGAGTTATTCATCCTACATGCCTATATGATTTGACCTATTGCCTTCTATCTAGATGAGATTTTGAATGGCTTTCAGAATGAGAGTCTCACAACCTAGACCAATCCAAGAACGAAGGATTTTTCTCCATGAATGCAATATAATGTAATGAAAGATTAATCTTAGAACATGGAAGTTGCAAGACTAATCTAAATTAAATTAAACTAAGACATGATAAGAAATATGAGATTAATCTAAGAAAATGAAGCTATTATATTGCAAATGAGCTTAATTGAAATGAGATGATGAATTCTAAAATGTAGCAGAAATTTTTTATTCTAACAATGCATATCCTTGAATGAGAAATGGGAGTTCGTTTATAGACTGAGAGTTTTCTCAAAATAGAAAGTTTCTTTTTGAAATAAAATAGATAAAAAAAAGCCAGTTCAGATTAGCAACTTTTCTTTAAAAGAAAATAATGAATTGTTTTCTCTTTGTTTTTAACTATTTTCTTTTTTATTTTAACTGTTTTCTTTCTCTTTAAAGCACAGTTAGTTCAAAGTTTCAATTCCTGAACAGGAGAGAAGATTTTTGAGAGAATATTTAATTAAATAAATAGAATATGATCTCATAAATGTATTTTCTCAATTATTTGAATAATTAAATTCAATTATTGAAATGAGGATATTTATTTAATAATTAAATATTATTTAATTCATTTTCATGTGTTTTAGCTAAAAAGGGGTGAATTTAATTTAATTAAAGTGCTAGGAATTTATAATTAAATTAATTCAATCATTAGGTTTATTTAGCAAGGTAATTGATATTTTAGGAATTAAATATAACGTATGATTAATGTAGATTTAGGATTTTCTGCATTTGACACTTAGGTCGAGTAGAGTCAGTCAAAACTCAGAGTTGCCTAGTACAATAGGACTTTGATGATTTAGAAGAATGACAAATGCAACAAAATCAGTTAGGATCGCAAGATGCCAATTTTGGGGTGTTACATTTTGCCCCTCTTTGGATTGATGTGTGAGTAGTGCATTGATTCAAATAATAGTCTGATGTCTGAAGCACAGAAGAATAGATTTTGAAAATTGATGATGCAAAGATCGCTTGATGAAGATTTCAGAGCCATCTCTAGGACAGAGCTTAACTCTTTGAAGTCTAGGTTAGATTGCCAAGACGTTGGTCAAGTAGAGTTTTCAAGGGTCATCTTCAGAACGAAGCTTGATCCTTAGGGATATGGGTTAGATTTCCATGATACCTAATAGATTAATATTTTGAGAATCATCTCCAGAACAAAGCTTGATCCTCAGGGATCCGGGTTAGATTGCCCCGATACCTAATAGATTAAGATTTCAAGAATCATCTCCAGAACAAAGCTTGATCCATAGGGACCTAAGTTAGATTTCTTAGATACATAATAGATTAAGATATCTTTCAAAAGAATATCCCCAGAATGAGGCTCAACCTTCAGGAGTCAGGGTTAGATTGCCCCGATACCTATCCATAAAAGGATAGTCAATAGAGATCTTTAGAACTATCTCCAGAATGAAGCTTAGTCCCCCAATATCTAGGTTAGATTTCCTAGACACTAGTTAGATCAAGTTTCAGAATCACCTCCAGATAGAGCTTGATTTTTAGGAGTCAAGGTTAGATTGCCCTAATTCCCAATAGATGAGGTTTTCGAGAACCATCTCCAAAATGAAGCTTGATCCTCAGGGACCTAAGTTAGATTGCTCAGATACCAGATATGAGATTTTAAGAACCATCTCCAGAACAAAGCTCGATCCTCAAGAATCTGTGTTAGATTTCTCAGATACTTAATAGATTGAGATTTTGAGAATCATCTCCAGAACGGAGCTTGATCCTCATGGATCCGGGTTAGATCACCCTAATACCTAATAGATGACAAGATGTAAGGAATAGAGATGCCCTTAGTGATTGTGGAGTATCCAATTTTGACTATGAAGTACAAAAACTAAACATGCCCCAAGTGATGAGATGCCCCTAGCAATGAGGACTTTTGAATTCAGATCGGATTGATTGGAAATAGATTCAATGATGTAATCATCCTGCCCCCTCGGGAGCGAAATGGAAAGATGACATGTCATAATAATGATTGAGAGTGAGAAATTGTAGATAGATGTTGAGTCAGAGATCAAGAAGAACTTAGAACAGATTATGGAAGAATTTAGAAGATTCAGAATCAATTTTGAGCAATTTTGAGGTCTAGTTGACCAAGTTTGACTAGGGTTGACCAAAGTTGACCAGAGTTGACATTTGATGAAAAGAGTCAAAGATTTGAGAAAATGATGATAGGAATGATTCTGAAAAGAAAGCGACGTCAGAAAGTCGACTGCACAAGCGTTCGATCGCGTCGGTCCCAAAAATTTTAAAATACAATTTTGAGCTATATAGAAGTGTCAGATTTCAATTTTGATTTTGATTTTGATTTTAATCATGAAAATGGATTCAGAGCGGTCAAATTAGCTAGTGGTGAAATTTTCACGCAAATCAGAGCACTTTTGAAAATTAGGTCAAAACCTATATATGAGTCCAAAAGGTCATTTTCAAATCATTTGCATCCATTGACTTTTGAGAAAAGAGCTCTGAGCAAAAATGGTGGTCCCCATGAGCACTCACCTTTTCGAGCAATCTAGGTGGCATAGTCGGCCAACAGTGTACGAACCTCCGGTAAGTAGTCGATTCACCTCTCTGTGAATTCAAATTTGATCACTTTCTGTCAAGTTTGCATCATTTTTTCACGTTTTTAGATTTGTGTCGCGGGTTCTCGCGTGAGGAACTAGTTTCTTCGCGTGGCCCGTAAATAAATCTCGCACGAGAAACTAACAAAAGGTAGATTCTTGCGTCGGTCGGTGGGCATCCTCATGCAGGAGGGTACCCACGTCTCACACAAGAAACCCTTCGACAGGGGGCTTTCTCACGCGGACAGTCGTGGAACTTCGCTCAAAGCTAAAACTTCACGCGGGTTGGAAAACTTCTTCGTGCGAAAGGTTGCTTCTTTGCATGGAGAGAAAATAATAGTTTGAATGCAAAATAGTCTACATCATGTCCAATAGCATTTACGTCAGCGTTGTTCCTGTCTGTAGGATGTCTATAATGCTTTAATTCTCAATTTTGCATTGATTATCTTGAATCATGATCTGAGTACTGATCGTGCATTATTGTTTGCATGTCTTGTAGGTTGATTTCCCACACATAGCATTCAGGTCACATCATCCTACTATCATTTTGCTGGTGAGGTAGCTTGATGATGTCAAGATCATGCATATTGACAGTTTGGGCCTGTCGCATCTTTGTGAGGTACTCGAGATTCAGGTAAATCACGATCTATTAGGAGCTTTGGTGGAGTGTTTCCATTTGGAAATGAACACCTTCCACCTACCTTAGAGCGAGATGACAGTGACCCCTGAGGATATCTACAGGATTCTCTGGATACCCTTCCATGGACCTAGAGTGGAGTATGAGGTATAGTCATGGCTGGGTACATTAGCATTGTGAGAGATCTTTCATGATGAGCTTGTCATGGGTAGAGCTATCCCATGGGAGGATTTTATCAGAGATTAAGGGCCTGGGCACTGATTGGCTGTGGTTTTGGCAGCATTTCTTGGAATCTATCTTATGCTTGATCATGGTCAGCATGGTTTTGAGTGTGATTGGGGCCGGATGCTACAAAGGATGCTGGTTGAGCTAGTCAGATATGGGTGGGGCCAGTGTATGCTGGCCCAC
Organism: Thuja plicata; assembly: GCA_018584345.1. NCBI lineage: Eukaryota > Viridiplantae > Streptophyta > Pinopsida > Cupressales > Cupressaceae > Thuja > Thuja plicata. The sequence goes on from MU221933.1 coordinate 479,881, forward strand.
ATGTACCATGAGATGCACAAGATCTCCTATAGAGAGGCAAAGAGTATGGCTGTAGGAGTATTCATTTTACAAATGTGGGCATGGGAGCACTTTCCAGTTACCTAGCCTGTGTGTGAGGACCTGAGATAGCCATTGGAGCCATATATATAGTTACAGAGGTTTGATTACTCAGCCCACATGGGGTAAGATAGAGTAGTGGTGAGGGACCCTCGATGATTTGGTAGCTATGACATGGCGACCTTGGAGGCTGACAGAGGAGTGGGATGATGCCAGCGATCAGCTTGGCTATATGCTTGTTTCATGGCCACTCATTGGTTGGGCTATATCCATGATTGAGCGGTTTCCTCTTACACGTGTCTTGTAGTAGTTCAGCCAGGTACATGAGATATCACAGGAGTACTAGATTCATATGCTCATTTTTTGGATGAGCTTAGGAAGGGATGGTTGATCAAGTTAGATACTGATCAATGCATGATCGTTCTATGAGCCCTAACTCAGACATGATGGCATTATCGAAGTGGGGTTGTAGATGGCAGCATGACCGTAGAGTACAGGGAGTATTTTGTCACTCATCCCTTCCCACAGTTTACGGATCCAGTTGGTATGGGAGCACCAGCATAGGTAGTGCACACAGAGGTGCCACAGCAGTAGGCACTAGTACCTCCACCACAGTAAATACCATGGCCACTTCCATAGCAAGCACCACATCAGGGGCCACAGCCATGCACCATATAGGTGTAAATACTCGCACAATAGATGAGGAATGATCCCAGTGCGAGTGGTTGTGGGTGACAGAGCAGACAGAGAACAGCTGCATAGTTAGATGATGTGCAGGAGAAGCAGGTACTACAGGAGGACCCGATGTAGGAGGATCAGCCTGCATAAGATCCTGTACAAGGTCCAGTACCTAGAGACACATTATCATAGGCAGAGGAGGCCCTACGGAGAGTAAGAGAGAGAGTATGATAGATGGTGAGGCAGGTTTCTAACTTGCAGGTACAAGTTGTCATACAGGATGCCTGACTTCTAGATAGAGATCAGGAGCTGTAGGATGTCCGAGGGTAGCTAGAGAGGGCTCGGGAGGATAATTGATGTCAGACTGCCCGAGAAGCCTATTACTACACATCTTATATAGGGGTGGTGCCTGATGAGGCATCACATGTGGCTAGATTTTCCTTGTATACCAGAGGATCAGAGGGTGCACACACACTCCCTCCACCAGATATGCCTCCTCCTCCTCCTCTAGGTGATGAGGGAGAGGACCAGAGCTAGATATATTGAGAGATGAGATCATATGATGTATCTGATGCATTGGCATCCTTGTATTGTACCACCACTTTTGAGATAGATTGT
>MU221933.1:481332-522037 GCA_018584345.1 Thuja plicata
ATATATATATATATATATATATATATATATATACATATATGAGCTCATCTTTTGGTATCATTGCATCTGTCACATGTTGTTTATGAGATGTGTCATATATGCTTAGATGTTTAGATGATTTAGAATGTATGAAAATGAATGAACATGTTTGGAATATATGTAGATGTGTGAAATGCACATGTATATATTTATGAGTTATGTATGCGATGCACATGCCGATGTAGATGCAGATTTGTATGTATGTAGATGATTTATGTGAATGCACTTGTGAATGGAAATATGTAAATGCAATGGGTAAATGATAATGCAAATGTAATGTATATGGTACTAACATCTCATGCGTGGTGTCCAGATGTGTGACAGATGCTAACCAAGAGAACATATGAAGAATCGAGAGCGAGGATCGAACACTTGTGCAGTCATGATGAAACCAGAACTCTGAACTCCCCAATGTACAAATCTAGGAGAATGTAATGAAGTGAACATCAAATTGCTGCCACATTGCAATTCTAGAATGAAAATGTAATCCTATGCTAGACACAATACCTAGGACATGGTTGTGAAACCCATCGTATAATTATCATCATTGAGCATTTTTGGAACATCGAAGTTGATACAATCCTTACTGGTGCCACTACGACCATAAGAATATGAATATGACTTTCATCAGATAAAATGTAGGAAACAAACGTAAGCACCAGGGCACAAAAGCTAAGATGACCTGAACATTGTTTTGAGTTGATGTTGCAAGATTACACCAGTATCGAGGTATTCAAAGCCAAGATAACCATGAGTGCGATCGTGTGTAAACAAACAGAGAAATAAAAGTCAAGGAGATAGTTCCAACCTCACCATGGCGTACAAATAAAAAAGATCGAGGGATGTGAGGCTTTTCCACCTTAATGCGGGAGCTCTTATCACATACACCCTATTTATTTAACATTGCCAGATCATTGGGACTACACCAACAAGAAGTAGACAAAGAAAATATCAATGAAATCCATGAGAACATATAGCATACAAAGAAAGATTCAATCATAGCTTAGCCAGTTTCAAAGTTTTCAAATATGTATGTGTATAGGGTATTGGAAAACACCATTGTGTTTGTGAGTGCATTGTGTTTAATTATTATCGATAGATGTTTACATTTAAGATATCCAATGTGTGTTGAAAAACACAGATGTGTCCAAAGATAGTGTTGAAAAACACTATTGAGTTGGGGTGTTGAGAAACACCAGTTTGTGTCAGTAGATAGTTGTCCTTGAGAAGTGACAAGATTACTGACTCTAGATGCAATTAGATTTGGGGACCCATGCCCCTAGTAGCGGTGACTGAATGGACATATGTTGCGAGGAAAAACTAGATTTGGTTTCCCTCAGGTGTATGGCGGTTAATCAATGTCAAGTCAGTAGGGTTCACAAAGGAACCAAAGTGTCACAAAAGGGACTGAAAGCTACGTACAAACTAAAGAAAAGAATCGTCAAGACTAAGTATTGATAGATAGAGCATTGAGTACAAATCCAACTGTAACAGATGCAAACAATCTCAATAGTATGGAGACAGTAGGTAGACACAGTGAGAACCATTGGTGACTAATGCGAGAGAGATTCTCAAGTAAAGAGATTGTTGTACTAGCTAGACATCAGTAGGTAGATGCAGTGAGAACCACTGGTGACTGATGTTAGGGAGATTCTCAAGGAGAGAGAATGTAGTATAAGCTAAGCAATAGCAGGCAGATACAGTGAGAACCACTGGTGACTATTGTGAAGTAGATCCCAAAAGGTAATAGGACAGTACCCCCTAGACCAAGAGGGTTGCCCCGAGAGTATGACCAATTTCAATCCATGTAAGTTGGTGTCTTGACGGGAATTGAGAGCATGCGCAAAAGCAAATGCAAGTAGGAAAGCAGGAAAGCAAATGTATAAAGCCAAGTGGTGCTATAATAGATATGGCAATGTGGAACAAGAGGCACATGTTTACCAGGTTTTCACCTTCTTGGCAGAATTTCTTTTTTTTTCTACCATGATGCCTGTTTGCCAGGTTTTCATCAATGGCACTTTTTCTTAGAGATACATCGAAGCACCTATCGTTAGGATTTCACTAAGATGATCATTTTTTCAGGACATTTTTTTATTTTTAGAAATTTTTTAGGTATTTACTATATACATGAGCATACTGAAGATGTCTTAGCTGTAGAACCATTTTAGATGAAGAGTGTTGATGGGCTCCTTGAGTTGCTCCCCTTCAGTAGTAGAAATTTGATAGGTGCCAAACCCAAATACTGCAGTGACAACATATGGACAAGTCCAATTTGGTTCAAATTTTCCCTTCTGGATCTGATGTTGTTGAATCTTAGGGTTCTCCCTCAGAACAAGGTCACCCACCTAGAAGTCCCTTGGTCGAACCTTCTTGTTATAGCTCTTGGACATCCTTTTTTGGTATGCTCTAAGGTGATCAAATGCCAGTTACTGACATTCATCAAGTAGTTCTAGCTCTTGTAGCTGGGATATTATGTTATCATCATCAGTAATGAGGCCTTTCAGAGAGACTCGTAGAGAAGGAATCTCAACCTCAATTGGTAACACAACATATGCTCCATAAACCAAAGCATAGGGTGTAGGCCCTGTTGGTGTTCTTATGCTTGTCATGTATGCCCAGAGGGCTGGATTGATCTAGAGATGCCAATCTCATCCAGATTTGTGGACTGTGTGATGCAGGATTTTAAGGATTGTCTTGTTTGATGCTTCCACCTATCCATTACCCTGAGGATAATAGATGGAAGACCAGTGCTGAGTGATTTTAAACTTAGATCATAGCTCCATCAAATCCTTGTTTTTGAACTGCCCCCCATTATCAGTGATTATTGCTGAGGGTAAACCATACTGGCAGATGATGTAGTTGAGAATGAACATTGCTACCAATTTTCCATTGGCAACGGTGAGAGGGACTGCCTCCACCCACTTGGTAAAATAGTCTGTAGCTGTGATGATGAACTTATGTCCATTTGAGGATGAGGGATAAATTTAACCCACCAAATCAAAGGCCCATTGTTGAAATGGCCAGAAAGTAATGAATAGAATAAGCTCCTTGGCTAGAGCATGAATCAGATTTCCATGTAGTTGACACTGTTTGCAAGACTTAGCAAACTGTGTAGCTTCTTTTTCCATATCTGGCCAATAGTAACCAGCTCTAATAAGTTTATGGGCCAGTTTCAAGCCATTAGAGTGAGACCCACAGATGCCTTCATGCACCTCTACTAACGCACATTTGGACTCATCTGGTTCTAAACACCTAAGAAGGGTATCGTCTAGACCGCACCTATACAAGTCATTAGTGATGATGACAAACCATGAAACACTGCAGATTAAGTGACGTTTCTCATTCTAGGTGTAAGTGTCTGGAACAATCTGGTCACAAAGGTAGGAATAAATATGATGGTAGCGGGATGAATCATGTCCAATGATATAACAGATCATTTGAGACTCAGGGGAATCATAGGCTGGGTAGCATAAAATCTCCACTAGGAATTCATGTCACAAATCATTTTATGGCATCTGTAGCATGGAAGCAAGAGTAGCCATTGCATCCACCACTTTATTATCTACCCTTGGAACCTGTTGAAATGTGATGTGAACAAAATATTTTCTGAGGTCATAAACCAACCATTTATAAGGCACCAACTTGTCATGTTTTTTCTGATAGATATCATTTACTTGATTGATGACTAATTGTGAATCTCCAAGGACATTGAGCTCATCCACTCGCCACTCAAGGGAAATCTTCATACCATTGATCAAGGATTTTTACTCAGCAATGTTGTTTGTATAGGGAAACAACATCTTGTATGCTTTTGGTAAAGAGTAGCTTTGAGGTGTAATGAACAGTATCCCAGCACCTGACCCCTGTTGGGTAAATGAACCATCAAAGAACATAGTCTAGGATCGATGTGTGAGAAGTAATATGGACTCATCTGGAAATTCAATGTTCAATGGTTGATGATCTACTAGAGGTGCTTTCGCCAATTGATCTGCAATTGCTTTCCCCTTGATGGCTTTTCTTTCTACATACTCAATATCAAATTCACTGAGGAGCATGACCCATTTGGCTAGTCTACCTATGAGGGTAGCTTTGCTGAGAAAATATTTTAGAGGATCAATCTTATCAATAAGGTGTATAGTATGAGCCAGCATGTAGTGTCGCAGTTTTTGTGAAGCAAATACCACTGCAAGGCAATCCTTCTCTATAATAGAATAGTTTTTTTCATATGAGACCAGAGTTCTACTAATGTAGTAGATAGCCCTTTCTTTGTTGTTTTGATCTTCTTGGGCTAATCGAACACCCAGTGATGTATCTGTAGTAGAGATGTAAAGTATAAGAGGCTTCCCATGAATAGGAGGCATCAATATTGGCAGGTTCGCAAGATACTTTTTGATTTGTGTGAACCCTTCATCACATTCTTTGTTCCATTGGTAGGTCACACCTTTGTGTAAAGTCTTGGTGAATGGTTGTGACTTGTCCGCCAGTTGTGAGATGAAGTGTTGAATAGACTGTAATCAGCCTTAAAGTCCTCCCATTTGTCTGATATTCTTTGGTGGTGGCATTTCCTTGATAGCTTGGACTTTCTCAAGATCCACTTTGATGCCTTTTTCATAGATGATGTAGCCAATAAATTTTCCATATGCTACGCCGAATGCACATTTCTTAGGATTGAGCCGCAGACTAAACTATTCCATGTGATCCAGTATAGGACCTAGATCCCCAAGGTGTTTCTGTTGTTGCATGCTCTTAGCTAGAGTGTCATCAACCTAATCTTCCATTATTTTATGCATCATGTCATGAAATATAGTGGTGACAGCTCTCTGATATGTAGCACCAGCATTTTTGAGTCCAAAGGGCATGGAATTCCAATAGAAAGTGCCGCATGCACATGTGAAAGCAATTTTCTCTTGGTCCTCTGGCGTGATCTTTATCTGGTTGTAGCCAAACAAACCATCCATTAGTGATTACATTTCATATCTTGTTGTCATGTCTAAAATCATATCAATATTGGGTAATGGAAAGTCATCCTTAGGACATGCCTTATTCAAGTCTCTAAAGTTTATGCAGACGGATAGATTTTTCATGTTTTGACACTGGAACAATGTTAGAGATCCATTCTGTAAAGCCAATTTCTCTCATAAATATTGCCTTAAGAAGTTTCTCCAATTCAGCTTTGACAAGTAGAGCCACATGTGGATGCATTTTTTGAAGCTTTTGCTTGACAGGCTTGACACTTGGTGCAATGCACAAATGGTGCATGATTAGATTAGGGTCTAATCCTGGCATGTTTGAATATTTTCATGCAAAGTTTATCTTTTTTCTCTGGAAGAATGTAATGAATTTCTCTCTGTCTACCTCAGATAATTATTATGCCAAATGAATGATCTGAGGTTCAGCTTCTAAACCCAAGTTGACTAGTTGAGTTGGTTCAATTAGCACAGATGATCATTCTTGGAAATGACTCGGAAGCGTATCAAGTATCTCATCCTTGGGCGCCTCAGAGAGGTTTTCACCCTTGGATACGTCCTTTATTTTGACTTTTTTAGGCTCTAACACTACCACAATGTGGTTTTCACCATCAGAGCGCCTATTTTTTCTGCTTTTCATTTTGTGACTGAGATACTTGATATCGACCTCAGTCATGTTGACACTTTCTTTGCTAGTGGAGGATGTTAGAGGTTTGACAACATTGAGGTAACTTGAAAGAGTGTAGTCATTCTGGAATGTAAGGACTTCATTAGATGGGGAGGGAGAGTTCCAGTATATAAGCTCGGGATGGCATAGTGAAAGAGAAGTGACAGGTTCAAGTGCATTCACAATATAATCATCAAAAGCATGGACTAGCAAGTCGAGACCTAGAGAAACCTCATCCAAAGGTGTAGTCAAATTCCTTTGACCCCTAGTGACCATAGTAGATGACACATTAAAATCGATGGAATTAGACTCATTTGACCTTACACTAGACCCTTCACCTACTTCGAGAAGGTTTTCATATGTGTGCACTGTATCTATATCCTTGTCATAGGTGGCATATGAAAAATTGTCGAACTCGTACTCATGAGAGTTCGTTTCATCATTGGGAATCATATCAAGAACATGAGTGAAATCCACCTTTTGTCCCCAGTTCAGATGAGTTCCACCTAGAACCTTTGCTATAGTCAGATGAGCACCTTTTGACCTAGGTTCCTCATCAGTGTGTGCAACATCATTTGCTTCTTGTTTAGTGAGAAGTGGCTAGGATTCATGTTCAAACTGCTCCTAGAAGTGTGGTGGTATGTAAAAATCACCTTGATGACCTGGATTTATAGTTTATATTTCTTTCCACTATTCATAGGTTAATGGAGCAAGTGAAGTGGTGTCATTAGAGTCACTGTCAGTCTCGACTATACTGAAACGCGGTATTGTAACACCCCAAAATTGGCATCTTGCAACCCTAACCAATTTTGTTGTATTTTTCATTCTTCTGAATCATCAAAGTCCTATTGTACTAGGCAATTTTGAGTTTTAACTGACTCTATTCGACCTAAGTGTCAAATGCAGAAAATCCTAAATCTGCATTAATCATACATTATATTTAATTCCTAAATATCTATTGGCTAAACAAACCTTATGATCGAATTAATTTAATTATAAAGTCCTAGCACTTTAATTAAATTAAATTCACCCTCTTTAGCTAAGACACATAAAAAGGGAATTAAATGATATTTAATTATTAAATAAATATCCTCATTTTCAATAATTGAATTTAATTATTCTGATAATTGAGAAAAAGCAATTATGAGGTCATATTCTATTTTATTAATTAAATATTGTCAACAAAATCTTATCTTCAGTTCAGAAATGGAAACTTTGAATTAATTGTGCTTTAAAGAGAAAGAAAACAATTAAAATCATAAATAAAATAGTTAAAATCATAATGAAAACAGTTAAAATAAAATAAACAGTTAAAGCAAAATGAAAACAATTTATTGTATTCTTTTAAAGAAAGCTTTCTATTTTGAACTGGCTTTTTTATCTATTTTATTTCAAAAAGGAAAGTTTTTATTCTGAACAACCTCTAAGTCTATAAAAGAACTCCCATTTCTCATTCAAAACCCTTCCTAAATTTCTAGTTATATGCATTGTTGGAATACTAAATTATTTCTACATTCTTAGTTCATAATCTCATATAGAATAATCTCATTTTGCAATAGATTAATTTCAATTTCTAGAATAATCTCTTTGAAATCATGGCATAGTTTTAATCTCATTTCTAGTTTAAATGGATCATTTAGATTAATCTTGCATGTTTCATCTATAGATTAATCATTGCATTGCATTCATGGAAGCATAAATCCTTCTTTCTAGATTGGTCTATGGTTGTGAGACTCTCATTCTGAGAGCTATTTTGAAACCTCGTCTGGATAGAAGGCAACAGGTTGAATAATACAAACAGGCAAGATGAATAATCTCATATTCATTCTTGTGTGTATCTGATGAATAAGGACTATGTTGAAGTGTATGGTTGATTAACAAGGCCAAATTTACCACATACAGGTATAAAGTCATCTGGCTTAGCAAAGAATGCTTCGAGATCTAGAGGAATGGGACAAGGGAAGCAGTCCTCCTCAGAGCTATCTTCGGACGCTTCAGTTTTAGATGTATCTTCAGGTGCTGGTTGTTGATCTATTTGAGGTACAAATTTGTTTATCCCCAGTTGAAATGTGAGCTTCTTGAATCCTATACCTGTAGAGTCATGTATTTTTTGACCAATAGCTTCAAGTGGTGCAAGAAATCCTTTATGATTAGCACCTATCAGACCATTCCCTTTGTAGCTAAAGCATTGCATAATAGTTAGACCTTTACCATACTATTCAGGTTTTATCTCACAATGTGTAGTGGTTTTTTCAGAGGTGTCTTCCCCTTTATAGATCCAAGCTTTGATAGCCCTATTTTCAACTTCTTCTTCTAATGGTATCGTGGCCTGTACAAAGGTACCACCATATTTTGTTTGAGGAGGAACTGTAGAAGGTTTAGTGTTCTTAGAAGGTCTCCCAAAAGAACATGGAGACAAAGGTAGAGATGTAACAAATAGCACGGGTTCAATCTGATATCCTCCCATATCAGTTTCCTTGAGTGTCAAAGCCTTTTCCATTTCCTTTAGTTTAGTCTGGAAGAACTCAGTAGACTCTCTGTTGGTGGGCACAAAGATATCAATAGATTTTGTGAGTGTGTTGCAATCATAGCGTGTATTAGCAGGTATAGTCACTTCAAATCCTTGGAATAAGAACTTAATGCACTGATGGTATGTTGAAGGGACAACTTGCATTTCGTGGATCCATGTCCTTCCCAACATAATATTGTATGCTAAAGGAATGTCAAGCACTTAACAAATAACATCCCTTTCAACAGGGCCAACTTGGATTGGAAACACAACTAGCCCCTTAGATTTTCGTTCTTCTTCATCATAGGCCTTAATAGTAATCTTTTTTGCGGCCATCTTGGAGTCTTTTTCATAGCCTAATTTAGTAAGGAAGCTAGCAGAGCAAATTTTGAGGCTAGCACCGTTATCTATGAGAACATGACAAATGCACTTTGGGCCAATCATGACTTCAATGTGCAAGGGGTTGTTGTGTGGGTGACTCAAAGAATGGTCGTCTTCCTCAGAGAAAGACAAGTAATGGGAGGAGGTCAAGTGACCTACCATGGATTGAAACCGGTCGAGATCAAGATATTTTGGGACATTTTCCTTGGTGAGGGCTTTGTCAAGGATCTCCCTGTGAGAAGGGGAGATTTTTTGTAGCTCGAAGATGGTGATCTAAGAGTTAGTACGTTGTAATTGATCTAGTATGTTGTAATTGGCAGGATTAGACGAGGAACTCAATTTTAGGTTCTTGTTGGCAGAGCCAATAGTATCTTTGTCTGCAGGTTGTGTTGGTATAGACATAGAAGGCTCAAGGCCTTTGAGAATGACCTTAGCACGAGATCAAGTAACAGCGTTTGCACTAACCTGAGAGTGTTCTTGTTAGGAGGGCTAAGTCATAGACCCTCGCAAGGTGAAAGGAGTTTTGGGCTTGGGAGTATCTTCCCTTCCCTTGAGAATGACAACATTATAGTATTCAGTATCAACAGGCTTAACCATATTAATGACATTGTCATTGTTGGTGTATGTATAGTTGACCTTGGCATTAGTATTTTTGCCTTTGGATGACTCACCTTTCCCATGAGGAGGAAATGGGTCCTTGAAAGCTTGGTGATTTGAGTTCTTGTTGTGACCTCCCACAACAATAACCTCACTATCAATAAGGTCTTGCATCTTGTGTCATAATTGAATGTAGGTATTCATCTTGTGACACTTGTTCTGATGGTAATCGCAATATGTAGATTCATTCCACCAAGATGGTCAAGGTTGTGGATCAAAAGGATGTGAGTTATCTAGAGGAGTGAGTAAATGGTTGTCCAAGAGAGTCTTGTAAACTGCATCAAGAGGTTCTCCTAAAGGAGTGAACTTGCACTTGGGCCTAGGATCCCAAGGTTTAGATCTGAAAAAATGTGAAGTATTCAGTTTGGATTCTGTCGTAGCCTATTTAGTGGCTTTGGCTGGCTGCATAGTAGTAGTGAGATTAAAATCAGCCTTTGAAGGCTTGGGAGTCACATTGTCTACAACTCCATCATTCACAACATTCTAGTTCTTGTTGGGAAATTTGGGTTTATCTTTGCTTGAGGAGGAAGACCCTTGTTTATTTTCCTTGTGTAAGGTCAGTTCTCCTTTCTTGACCATAAACGTCTCAATTCTCACAGCTTGCTTAATCATGTCATTGAAGGTTAAAGGACCTTGCAGCTGTACTTGATACCCAAAGTTGGGAAGAATATTGTCTACAAAGATGTCAAACTTTTTGGATTTGGGTATTTTGTGAGAATATCTTGTATAAATTTGTCTCCATCTCTAGAGAAATGTCAAGAAGGGTTCTCCATGATTTTTTTTCAAGTTGCAAAGATCTCGGATGTGAACCAGATGTTGGATGTTGTGAGAATAGTGTTGTAGAAATAAGTTGTAAATTTCATCAAAAGTTTTGATGCCATTTGGTAGCCTAGAGAACCATTCCATAGCTGGCCCTCCCAAACTATGTGGGAAGAGAAGCATGAGGTAGGTTTGATCATGTATGAACTCCATAGAGAGAGCACCAAACTCTCTCAAATGATCCTAGGGATCAGAGGTACCCAAGTATTTATCATACTTGGGAATCTCTACTCCTTTAGGAAAAGGAGGCATGCATAGACACTTATCAAATGAGAACAGAAAATACTTTCCAGCATGAACTATGTAGCGGGTTTGTCTTTATCCTTCATGAGTTGAAAAATTTGTTCTTGCATACTTTGGACTTTTTTTTGTAACTTGGAGTTTTCAGTTTCTTCCTCTTTAGTGACAAGCATCTCTACATTGTAGTTGGAGGGTAACTTAGCCCCTTGATTGGCTAGTTCGAGAAGGTATTTCTCTTTTTCCTCAGCTAGGAGAATTTCCATCATCCTGGAGAAATCTTTATTGGCACGAGCATTCATGATATCTACTTGGGTTATTTTAGTTTCCTCATCATTAGGGGGGTCTTGAAAATGGAATTTATCCCTAGTTTTAGACAGATCATCATCTCTACTTTGTTCACCTGATAGGTTATGGTCTTCCATCTTGCTAGAATGTAAGTTTTCAATGTGTAAAGACTCAGTACGCGAAGGTTGAGTGTCTTTAGAATTTGGATCCTCTTGGAACAAAGGGTTTTGAACATGACTAAAATCCACTTGAAACTATCGTTTGACATAAGGTTGAAGTACCGAAGAGGGATATTGAGATGATTCCTCACTAGATGTAGCCAGAAATGGTGTGGAAAGCATAGATTCTTCTTGATTGATAGGTCTATCCCTACCTTGTCTAGTAATACATGAAGGGAATATTTTGCCACTTCGAGTTATAATAGTCATAAACAAAGATTGTACAAGGGATGTGAACTAGGACCACACTTGAAACTGTCTCAAAGTAAATGCATAGAAAGTGCCAAAAGGTGAAGTATACTTGGTGCAAATCATCAGAAATGAGGCTAGAACAACCAAGAGATGACTATTGCAACACAAGGTATGACAACACAGTAGAAATAGACCAAAAGATATGAGATGAGACCAGTTTAAGCAAGAATCACATAATTATCAACCCAAGAAACCAAGTTGCAGACTATGTGCAGATAGAAGGCAGATAAACAGACCCAGAATAGAGACCAAAATTAGCAAAAAGATGCTAGACAGACGGGAAATTGCTTGCTATTTTGACAAAATGTTGCAGACTCGTGCAAAGAAGTACTTTCTCACATGAAGATTCTCACAGGTGCGCGTGAAACTATGAAGTCCCACACAAAAAACAATGATAGACTAGTGAATAAAAATGACAGAGTGGTGAATAAAATGACAACAAAATTGCAAAATGCCATGCCAAGATTGAAAACATGTCGCGTGAAGTTTCTCACAGAATGATGCGAAGATGGCATAATTTTGTGCGATATTTATCAGTAAAGATAGAAAAATTCTACAGAATCAGACAATTAAGACCAGATTGCATTTTTCGAGACAAAATCATGTTTTCTTCAGACAGAGAGTTTGAGTTACAGATTGTTTTAGACATGTTCAAGTTTGACAGTTTGTGTGATTTGACGTTTGTTTCTATTTTTTAAATGATACACCCACGCAAAACACATTAAGAAAAATGTTTGTAGTAACAGAATAGAAACATCACAATCCTAGGATAGCCAGGGAAGTATCTATTGAATCCCCACTTGAACCAAAGTTAAGCTACACTTACTCATAATGAAAAAATTAGAAGCTTGGAGGCACGGGCTCCTCCTTACATGTGCACTCACTTCTCAGGCACACCAAGCTTCGAACCCCAAAAGAATTGCTTCCCAAAGGGCTGTTGTCTCTACTAAGAGCCATAAAAATTTGGGGTGTTTAGTTGGTCTCTGACCTTCCGTGCCAATAGATAGAGGGATTTTTGGATACTATAACAACAGTTTGTAGTAAGGACATCTGTTTAGGTGGTTGTGATCAAGTCATTTTCCCAATTAAGGGAGCTCTCCCAATCTTTTCAAATCAAGGCTTTCACCTTAACAATGTAGGGAATTTAACACACCACTAGGGTACTGGAGGAGATTTTGGTTGCCACAATGAATTCACACTTGTCCATTGTGAGATTAATCACAATGGCATTTTTTACATACCGGTTCGGAAGGGCTTGGCTTTAGCCTATTACCGGTTGGACAATCCACTCTCACTGGCTCTATTAAAGCACTTGGGAGGTAGCCACTCTAGAAGATTCATATGAATTTCTCTTACACCCAAGATCCATAAAGGCGAGGAGAGAGGATACATTCATATAGTTCTTGGAATTATAAAATAGAAAACAATTTAATCACGCAAGACAATGATTAATTTTAAGCACCTGCCACCAAACTGAAGCGTTTTCTAACTACTAAAAAAAAATAGACATGAGAGTTTTGTGAAAACATGTAGTTCTTCAACAAGCATCCTGCAGTAAATACGTTAGTAGTTTTTAATTGACTTCTTCATTTTGGCATCCTGCAAACCATTGTTAAGTTGTTCTAAAAATAAAATCAGAGAAACATAGATGTTAGGAAACAATAGATAGTTAGAAAACTGAGATAATAAATAGCAAATGAAGTTCTCCGATGTCAAATTTTGCGTGATGATTCTCGCAGTCTGACACAAAGAAGTACAGATAATCATGCAAAGAACTAGAAAGTTCATGCGAGATGTTGTGAAATTTCACATGAAATCTCTTACAGAGACGTATGGACAGAGCGCAAAATTAAAAAATAAGTGCAATAAAATGAGGCCAAAACGGATTAATCCGGCCCCACGGTGGGTGCCAGATTTGTATATTTTAAATGTGGCCTTGTTATTGAACCATACACTTCAACATAGTCCTTATTCATCAACCACAAATAGAAGTGAATATGATTTATTCATCATGCATGGCTGTATGATTCGACCTATTGCCTTCTATCTAGACAGGGTTTTGAATGGCTCTCAAAATGAGAGTCTCACAACCTCCAAGAACGAAGTATTTTTCTCCATGAATGCAATGTAATGTAATGAAAGATTAATCTAAGAACATGGAAGATGCAAGATTAATCTAAATGAAATTAAACTAAGACATGATAAGAAATATGAGATTAATCTAAGAAAATGAAGCTATTCTATTGCAAATGAGCTTAATTGAAATGAGATGATGAATTCTAAAATGTAGTAGCAATTCTTTATTCTAATAATTCATATCCTTGAATGAGAAATGAGAGTTCTTTTATAGACTGAGAGTCTTCTCAGAACAGAAAGTTTCCTTTTGAAATAAAATAGATAAAAAGCTAGTTCAGATTAGCAAGTTTTCTTTAAAAGAAAACAATGAACTGTTTTCTCTTTGTTTTTAACTGTTTTCTTTTTTATTTTAACTATTTTCTTTCTCTTTAAAGCACAGTTAATTCAAAGTTTCCATTCCTGAACAGGAGAGAAGATTTTTGAGAGAATATTTAATTAAATAAATAGAATATGACCTCATAAATGTATTTTCTCAATTATTTGAATAATTAAAATTTAATTATTTAAATGAGGATATTTATTTAATAATTAAATATTATTTAATTCCTTTTCATGTGTTTTAGCTAAAAAGGGGTGAATTTAATTTAATTAAAGTGCTAGGACTTTATAATTAAATTAATTCAATCATTAGGTTTATTTAGCTAGGTAATTGATATTTTAGGAATTAAATATAATGTATGATTAATGCAGATTTAGGATTTTCTGCATTTGACACTTAGGTCGAGTAGAGTCAGTCAAAACTCAGAATTGCCTAGTACAATAGGACTTTGATGATTCAGAAGAATGACAAATGCAACGAAATCGGTTAGGGTCGCAAGATGCCAATTTTGGGGTGTTACACAACTACATGGTTAACACAAGATGCAACAAGTACTCTTCTAAGGAATTGGAAGTACTTCCAAGATCACTACACTTTCAACGAGGAGAAACATCTCATGGTTCCCTGTTCAATTTAGACTCTCCATAAATGGAAAAAACCACTAAGGAATGGAGTAAGGCCTTTGAAGAATACAACAATGATAAAAACCAAAAGCACGAAGATAGCGATGAGGAAGAAGAACCATGCTTTGACCATCCTTTGTTTGATTCAGGCAGTGAGGAAGACATCACTGAAGAAGAATACAATAAACTCAAATAGAGAAAGAAATTCCAAAAAAACATTGGAAAAGATGATTGGCAAAGATAAAGAGAAATACTTTCTCCATCTAGTATCCACTGGTGTAAAATTACCTAAGGATTATGATGTGGAACAACTAAAAGAAAAGGAGGTGTCAACTCCTATATCTATTCTCACCAAACAACTAACCTTAATGCAAACAAAGCTTGCAACTCTCAAACAAGAGAAGGCTAAACCCAAGAAGAAATACTCTTTGGACTCCATTTGTCCATTTCCTTACAACAAGAGTATTATTATGGTCCCATTTCCTCCCAACATGGCAAGACTAAAATATGACAAATATAAGGGAGAGACCGACCCACGTGACCACGTAAGAGAATTTTGTGCTCTGAGCATAGAATACATGCATGAACCTACATACCTCATGAGGCTCTTTCCCAGAAGTGTAGGAGGAAACGCCATGGAGTGGTTATCAAAACTTACACCTAAGGTAAAAAATTTTGAGGAGTTAATTCAATGATTTATCCAACATTGCTCCTATAATATACATCATGATGTGACTATGATGGATCTGTGCAACACTAAACAAAAGACTGGCGAATCCTTTACACACTTTCTACAAAGGTGGAGGAAAATCTTTGCACGGTATTCAAGAGCTATTCCCAAATTTGAGAAAATGGAAATCTTTGTTAATAACTTGGTACCTGATTTGAACTACGCATTGCAAATGCAAGACTCCCCTAGCTTCGATAGGATGATCAAGGATGCCATCTATATCGAATAATTCATGGTTAAAAAGGGAGAAATAACTCTCCAAATTAAAAACAAATCTACCAACTCCAACAACAAGCCTAAGTGGTGGAAGAAAAACAATTTTTTTTTTAACAATGGAGTGGTAGACGCATCCCATATTAATCCTAAACCCGAGGTGTTCAATCTAACAAATAGCATGCAATAAAGCAAAGATGCCAAGGTAACAACCTCCATACCTAAAGCAAACAACGAGAATAACAAAGGTCAGCCATGGACTTCCAAGCCTCAAAGGATGTTCACTCCTTTGGGAGAGCCTCTTGAAACTATTTTAAAGACACTATTAGACAACAAAGTTCTCACAATCCCAAATTCCAAACCATGGGAGCCGGAAATCAAACCAAGGTGGTGGGATGATAATTCTTACTCTGTCTTTCACAAGAACAAAGGACACAAGACTAACAACTGTCTTAAACTCAAACATGTTATCCAAGACCTTATTGAAGGAGGCAAGATCAAGGTGGAAGGACACACCACTAACGAAGATCATACAACATTTAACAAGTTGTTCCCTAACTACAAGAAAGGGGAAGCATCTAAAGGAAAAGGAAATGAAGTGAACTACGCCTACTCCAAAAATGATAATGTGATTAACATGATAGACATTAAAACTGAATCAATTAATGTGGTCACTATCAAAGGTATTCAAAACACATCTTCCCAATCAAATGCGGTAACGCAAAGTCAGGCACAAGTCATGATCAAAGGACCCAGTTTCTCCTCAAAACCAACAACTTCCAAAGTACCCATTGTCAGTATCCTTAAACTAACAGTGGAAAAAATAATATAGTTACTACTCCTATAGCAAAGTACAACCTGGTGGATCAATTACAACAAACCTCTACTAAAATTTCCATTTTTGAGTTTCTTAAAATCTCCACAATACATAGGGAAATTATTGAACAAGCCCTACATGCAGCAAATGTGCCAAATGACCTTGATACAAACAAATTCCAAGTGATGGTTAATCACATCTCAGCGCCACATTACCTCTCTTTTTTAGAAGAGGATGATAAATCACTGACACATCCACATAATCAACCCCTTCATATTTAAGTCCTCATTCATAAATCTCATGTTAGACACATATTGATAGATGGAGGCGCAGGATTGAATATTTGTACCCTTAATCTTATTAGGAAACTGGGTCTCTCAGAATAGACCATTGACTCTAGAAGAAAAATCACTATCAAAGCTTATGATGAGAAAGAAAGATCCTCTAAAGGTCTTATTGTTCTAGCCATAAGAGTCAGACCGATTGTAAGAAATATCATATGTCAGGTTCTGGATCTACCCCTGGCTTACAACATATTGTTAGGGAGACCCTGGATTCATGAAATGCAAGCTGTTCCATCTACCTTCCACCAATGTATCAAGTTCCTACATAGTGGGGTGGAAGTGACAATTCTTGTAGATGCCAATTATACTTGCAACAATATTAAGGTAGGTAGTATGGTCCCGCATAACAAAGAGGCTATAGATGAGATTGTTCCTGAGACTACCAAAGACATGGTTATGAAGGGCTTTGGAAAGACCTTAAAACTTGAAGAAAAAGGTATGGGAGAATACAAGTTGGACATGAACCCTTCATTAATAGAACTCCCAGTATCCCCAAGATCCTATGGAAAACCTTCCTCATCATTCACACCTGTTGCATCTCAAATGCCAGAAATCCACAAAGCAACTAGCATGGTTAAGGCATCCACCTCTTCTTTAGATAACATAGAAGAACAGGCAGCCTTGGCCTAGCTTTACAAGGGAGAACCAAAGGAAGCCGAGGTAAAACATGTGGAAATATCCCCGGATAAGTATGGGAAAGGATATGATCTCCTCAAACAAATGGGATATAAAGGAAAAGGTCCTTTAGGCGATAAAGGAAAATGACTCATTCAACCTTTACACATGGAATTCAGGGATACTAAAGATAAAATGGGAATAGGTTTCAATAATAAATCTAAAGACCCTTCTTCATGGGATAGTCCCATTTCTAACAAAGGGAGTGATGAAATAGAAGAAATAGAGCTGGAACCATGGTCCTATGAAAGATTATTACATGTTGGCACAGAGAATCTTGAATATCAAGTAGAGCGCTATGTACCAAGCTTTAAAGTACCACAAGACTTTTGCATTCCCTTGTTAGAAACTCCTATTCAAGAGATAGAAGAAACAATAGGAGACAATCTAGAAATACCATTGGTTGCAACAACTACTAGAGACACACCTCGACAACAGGATTTACATCCTAACTGGGGGCAGTTAGTCACATTTTCACATATCCTTGATTTACCACACTTGGATCTACAAGTGGCTAATAGGGTACACCAGGTAATTATTATTGAATTCTTAAATAGGTCTGATGATGAATTAACCGACTCACATGATTGCGAGTGGGATGAGCTATCTCTTTCCACTGAGGACATTGAAATTGATGCAATTCACATGTTTGCAACTCCATCCACACACAAAGAACATTCTAACACCACTTCTAATAGTGTTGATATTCCTGAAGCAGAGGAGGAATTCCTTCCCCCAATCATTGATGAAGAGACTGGTATTCTCCTAGGTCTAGAATAAATTCTGAGGTGACAAGCTAGGAGCCTCCTCCTACAAAGAGATGAAGAAGAAGAATACTCCACTGACAAGTCACTAGAATTTGGTCCACATATAACTAAAAATGACTTCAATAATGATGATCTAACTCTTATTGATCTAAGCATCAAAGAGATTAACCTAATTGAACATGTCATGTCAGTTAATAGTCTTGATGCTAACATGATGTTGTCCTTCCCAAAGTATGATTCTTTGTCTTTGATAAACCCAGACCTAATTGATTGGACTAAAATAGATCCTACTCCTATCCTTGACTTTCCCAATGACTAAACTTTGGCTTGCTATCTAAATGCTTGTGAACCTTACCCTTCTTCCACCGATGCAAGGAGTGTGAACATGTCATAGGAGGATATCAAGTTTCTAAGTCAAAAATTGAAAAATAAAAAGAAAAAGAGAATTGGCAGTGAAAACCACATTGTGACCATATCAGATTCTAAAATAGAAAAAAAAAGACACATCTGATGGTGAAAACCTCTCAGAGGTACTAAAAGATGAGATCCTTGAAATCTTCCTTGAGCACTTTCAAGAAAGGTCTTCAGTTCTGATAGAACCAGCACAACCAGTTAACTTGGGCAAAGCTGAAAATCATCAAATAGTTCATCTAGCACAATCTTTGTCAGATGAAGAGAAGACACAGTTCACTGAGTTCCTAAAAGAGAAGAAGATCAAATTTGCATGGTCATACACAGATATGCTTGGGATGGAACCTAAATTGATAATGCACCATTTATCTATAGCACCTGAGATCAAACCTATGAAACAAAAACTCAAAAAGATGCATCCTCATGTTGCATTACTAGTAAAAGCCAAGCTAGAGAACTATTGGAAGTTGGATTCATCAGAGTCATTGCTTATGCAGGATGGATTTCTAATGTAGTCCCAGTATCTAAATCAGATAAATCTATTAGGATCTGTATAGACTTCAGGGACTTAAACAAGGCATGTCCTAAGGATTATTTTCCACTACCTAATATTGATATGATCACAGACCTCATAGAATGCTACCAAATGTATTCATTAATGGATGGTTTCTCAAGCTATAATCATATTAAAATTGCTCCTGAAGATCAAGAGAAGACTGCATTTACATGTGCATGTTGGAAAGATTGCTACAATGTAGACAATTGTTATTTTGTCATTGATGTCAAACCTTAATTAGTGAGACTATTGCTATATGTTTGAGTACCATATCTATTGATTGATGAAGATTTGAAGAATAGGCTAACAAGAAGACTGAGAAAAAGGTTGATTTATGAGTATACACCAGGTTACTTGATCATTTGGCACTTTCCCAAAGTGATGTGTTGTTTATCTTTCACTGACAGTTCACTGGAAGGTCAATGCCGAGCAAAGCAAATTCGATGTCGAGCAAAGCGAAAGGTGATGCCAAGAAAAGAAAAGATGATGTTGAGCGCTAGTGAAATGCTGAGGGAGATAGAGAAAGCCAAGCAAAAGTATTTTAGTAATTGATGAGATTTGAGATCTTTGACCAACATAGTTGATTTTATTTGGATATGTATTGTTAATTAAGATTGGTCCACACTCATTTAATGCACGGGAAAATGTTATTAGTGCATGGATTCAACATTTAATTAATAATTGTATTGGAGAAGTAAATAAAATGTAATTATGGAAGGATTCATTAGATCTGACCTAACCTAAAATCTATGATCTTGATTAAGTGGCAAAAGATCTATATGACCTAGATGAAGAGGTATAATATAACCTATAGAGGTTATTGTCATTGTATCCAAGTGTAAGGAGAAGTTGTATGCAAGAGTATTGCATGGTTAATTGACTAATTAGCAAAACCTAGAAAAGAAGGCTGAGCAGAGAAGTAGAGAGAGATTGTTTGATGGATTTCCAAGCAGATCTGAAGTTTGAGATGAAAATGGAGGCCACTCAAAAAATTAGCATTAGAGCTGAAATTGGATCTGGATTTGCAAAGTAAGTTGTATGTATCAGATCACACCTACTGATTGCTTTCTAACCATTGTATCAGTTCAAATCCTTTAACCAGGTTGACCTAATAGTCATTGTATAAATCCTTTGAACAAGGTGACATTCATATTGGAATGTTCTAAGTCCTCTAAAAAGACCACTCCTGACAGGGTGATTAAATCCTTTAACCAGATCACATTTGATAGTGTGTTTTGTAACCTTTAACAGGGTTGGCTCCTAACATAGCTCACTTCAAAAGAGTGAAATTTTGGTAGCATGTTACTGGTGGTTTTCCCATATTGGGATTCCACATTAAATCATGGTGTCAAAATGTGTGAATGTTTATGTTGTGTTTTTCTGTTAAGTTTTTGTAAGCTTATTTCGTTAGTACAGTAAACTGCACACTTTTGTTGTTTATTGTTGTCGAGAAGATCTGAGTTGTTGAAGTGGTATAAAGCTTTATATGGGTACATTTGGACATGAGGATAATTGATTCACCCCCCTCTCAGTTATTCTAAATTAATTCTAACAATTGGTATCAAAGCTTTGTTCTCTTGAAATAGTTTGAAGGTACTTGGAGATAAAGATCAAGATGTATAAAAGGGATGGACCGAATATTAACAAGGACAACTTTCCTGCATGGCAAAGTTTAATGAAACTTCACTTGGATGGTATTGGTGATTCTTCTAAATGAAATATTGAACAAGAATATGTAGCCCCTACTAGAGTTCTGAATGCTACACAATTAAGAGAAAAGCATGAACATAATCAAGCAATGTTGGAACTTGCATCATCCCTGAACTCTCATGAATTTGAGGACATCAAGGATTGTACAAGCGCAAATAAAATGTGGGATGCCCTTCAAACCATCTATGGAGGTGATACAAATTTACTAAGAGAAAAATATGAAAGCTTGAGAGGTAAGTTTGATGATTTAAAAATGCAAGAAGGAGAAAATATAGTGCAATATTATGATAGGATAAAGGAAGTTGTAAATGCTATTAGAGGAGCTAAAGGAACCATTGATGATGACACTATCATGAGAAAGGTATTGAGAACACTTCTTCCTATTTATCCTATTAGATTATCTACAATTCAAGAACTGAGATGTACTCCTAACAACAATTTGACTCTGGAAAGTTTGGTAGGTAGACTTACTGCATTTGAGATCTCAAATTTTGACAACTATACTCCACAAACTGTTGAATCTGCATTCAAGTCACAGATGGTCATTAGCAAATCAAGGAAAGGAAATAAATGTGTGAGAAGTGACAATGACACTTTAGATAATGATCTAGAAGAGCTTGAGGCACTTATGGCAAGGAGACTAGCTAGAGGAAAAGGAAAATTTAGAGGCAAACTTCCTATTATTTTTTTTTCTTGTAACAAAGTTGGTCATATTGTTGCTAGATGTCCTGATAAGAATGAGAAAGATGAAAGAGGAGACAACAAGTACAAAGACAAAAAGGATGACTGAAACTACAAAAAGTACAAGGATTACAAAGACAAAGGTAAGAAATCTTGTTATATAGCTGAAGAAGCCTCTGACAATGAATCTGATAAATCTAATGAAAATGATATAGAAGTTGTGTATGCTGCAATGAAAGATGATTCTAATGATGATGAGAAAATTGCACTAATTTCTTATATGAGTGAAGGTGATCATTGGATTATTGACAGTGGTTGTTCACATCACATGACTGGTGATAAGGACAAATTTGAAACCTTAGATCAATGTAAAGGTGGATATGTTAAACTTGGTAATGATACACCTTGTAGAGTTAAATGGAAAGGATCAATTCAATTGACTGACAAGATTAGATGTGATGATGTGTATTGGTTTGATGATCTTAAGTTTTTGAGTGTTGCACAGCTGAACACTTATGGTTACAGAGTTGAATTCCATCACAAGAAATCAAAGATCTATGATGCCAATGGAGAATTAGTTGGAAGTGGTGAGCAGACTAGAGGTAACTTATTTTATCTAGACTTAGCTGAATAGACATGCTTGTTTGCACATATTAATGATGTTTGGTTATGGCATAAGAGGTTATGTCATGTTAACTTTGATGACTTGGTAAGCATAAGTAAATTGAAAAAGGTTAGAGGGTTGCCTAAGTTAAAGAAACCTGAGAATGCAATGTGTAAGCAATGTTAATTGGGTAAAATGACTAAATCTAGCTTTAAGAGCAAAAATCATACTTCTGAGAATATTTTGGAATTGGTTCATACTGACCTTTGTGGACCTATTGGTGAGAAAATTTACTATGGAGACAAATATTTTATTATATTTGTAGATGACTACTCAAGGATGATGACTGTTATGTTTCTTAAAGAAAAATCTGATGCATTTCAGTTATTTAAGTGGTACTTGGCAAAAGTTGAAAAGGAAATAGGTAAGAGTCTAAAATGTCTGAGATCTGACAGAGGAGGTGAGTTCATTTCTAATTATTTTAACAGGTTCTTTAATGACCAAGGGATAAAAAGACATATGTCCGCACCTAGGACACCACCACAAAATGGTACAGCTGAAAGAAGAAATAGATCTATCATGGATTGTGGTAGAACACTAATGACGAAGAAAAATGTTGCACATAAATATTGGAGAGAAGCTATAAGTATAGAAGTTTATACCTTGAACAGAGTACAAGTCAAGAAAGGTATAAATACTACACCTTATGAGCTATGGTATGGACATGCACCTACTATAAGTTATTTTAAAGTCTTTGGGAGTAGATGTTTTATATTGAAGGATAATAGAAATGGTAAATTTGATCCTAAAGGAGAAGGCATATTTCTTGGATATTCTACTAAGAGTAAAGCATACAAGTGCTTGAATTCTAACACTAAAAAATTCATGGAAAGTGCAAATTTTAGAATTGATGAATATGTAGAGAGAAATAAAGATGAAAGCATGATTGAGCCTGAAAGTTACAGATCATTCATTTATCCTGAAGAAGAGGATTCTAACAAAACTAAAAATGAAGTTGCCAAGCAATAGTCTGCACCTGCCAAGACACAGAACAAAATTGTCGAGCAATAGGAGGTGACTCTCGAGCTATCTAATGGAGATGTCGAGTCACAGTTTTGACCTAAACTGAACCTAAATGATCAAACTAAAGTTGAGAAAGATCCTACTTTGGAAAAATATGTGAGAAGGCACCATAAACCTAAACAAATCATAGGAGCAAAGGATTTTGCAATTATGACAAGAAGCAAATTAAGAGAAGACACATGTTTTCTATGTGATTTTGAGCCTAAGACAATAAAAGATGTTTTAGACAATGAAGACTGGATTCAAGCCATGAATGAAGAGATAGACCAGATAGAAAAGAACAAGACATGGACACTAGTACCGAGGCCTGACAACAAAAATGTAATTGGTACTAAGTGGGTATCCAGAAACAAGCTGAATGAACATGGAGAGGTAATAAGGAATAAAGCAAGACTGGTATGCAAATGTTATACACAAGAGGAAGGAATTGACTATGGAGAGAGATTCGCCCCAGTTGCAAGATTGGAAGGTGTAAGAACTCTACTTGCATATGCAGCCTACAAAGGGTTTAAAGTTTATCAAATGGATGTGAAGTCAGTATTTCTAAATGGAATATTAGAAGAGGAAGTATATATTGAACAAGCTGATGGATTTTTTGACCCAAGAAAGAGGAACATGGTTTTTAGACTACACAAGGCATTATATGGACTGAAACAAGCACCCAGAGCATGGTATGAAAGATTGCAGAATTATCAGATAAAGATTGGATTTACAAGAACAAATGACAACTATCTATATTTGAAAACAAAGCAAGGTAAAGGAATTTTATTGGCTGAAATTTTTGTTGATGACATCATATTCAGTGGACAAGATATGATATGCAAAGCATTTGCAAAAGAGATGCAAACTAAATTTGAAATGTCTATGTTTGGTGAGATAAAATTCTTTGTTGGTTTACAAATACATCAAATGAAGAACGGTATCTATATTACTAAATAAAAATATGTCCAGGAGATACTGAAACTTTTGGTATGGAAGATTCAAAACTAGTGAGTACACCCATGGCTACTAGGTAGAAGTTGACAAAGAACGATGATACAAAAGAGGTAAATCAAACACTGTATAGATCAATGATTGGTAAGCTACAATATGTTGTACATAGTAGACCTGATATTGCATTAGCAGTTGGAATTGTTGCTAGATTTTTTTCTAATCCAAAAGAGACACATATAATGGTAGTAAAATTAATTCTGAGATATTTCAAAGGTATAGAAGATTATGGCCTATATTACAAAAGGAATGACAAGTTTGAACTCAAAGTCTATACTGATTATGACTGGGCTGGTAATGTGGATGATAGAAAAATCACCACAGGAGGAGCATTTATTTTAGGGAAAAGATTAGTTTCCTGGACAAGAAAGAAATAGAATTGCACCTCACAATCTACAGTTGAAGCCGATTATGTGGTAGCAGTATTTAATTGTTCAAACATTGTGTGGTTGAAGATACTACTGAAAGGTATGAAAGAGGAGATCACAGAACCAGTTTTCATATATTGTGATAACGCGAGTGCCATTAATATTTCTAAAAATCCTGTAATGCACTCTAAGAAAAAGCATATAGCTATCAAGTATCATTACTTGACGGAGCTAGTTCAGAAGAAGGAAGTGAGACTAGAATATGTGAACACTAAGGAACAGTTGGTAGACATATTTACAAAAGCATTGCCCAAGGATGCTCATGAGTATCTAAGAGGTAAATTGGGGGTGATTCCCCTAGCAGAGGCTAACTAGTTCTGAATGGCATTGTTGCATCAAATGTTTTAATTAGAACACTTGACACATTGATGCACACTAAGTCACATTTTTAGGATGCTGCCTAAAAACTGTGAAGTGGAAGACAAGAACAGAAAAGAAGATCAGTCATAAACAAAGATGATAAGAACAACATGATACGAAGATTAGAACAAGATGAATCTGTATAATAAATATTTCAACATCTTTGGCATTGTTGTCAAAGAGGGAGATTATTGCTAAAACAAATTATTGATAAACAACAAATATGAGGGAGACATTACTGAAAGAGGGAGCTGAACAAGCAACAGAAAACATTTCAGTGTGATTATAGACATAGAGGGAGTCAGAATGAAGCTAAATACATTAATGAAGATTTGTTCATATCAAGGAACACACACACTTTTTGTATTGTATGGTAACTTTGGTTGGAAATTATTGTTTTACAGTTTAGTGTTGCCATCAATGCCAAAGAGGGAGATTGTTGGAAAGATTGCTACAATGTGGACAATTATTATTTTGTCATTGATGTCAAACCTTAACTGGTGAGACTATTGCTATATGTTTGAGTACCATATCTATTGATTGATGAAGATTTGAAGAATAGGATAACAATAAGACCGAGGAAAAGGTTGAGTTATGAGTATACACCAGGGTACTTGATCATTTGGCACTTTGGCAAAGTGATATGTTGTTTATCTTTCACTGACAATTCACTGGAAGGTCGATGCCGAGAAAATCAAAGTCAATGCTGAGCAAAGTGAAAGGTGATGCCGAGAAAGCAAAGATGATGTTGAGCGCCAGTGAAATGCCGAGGGAGACAGAGAAAGTCGAGCATCAGTATTTTAGTACTTGATGAGATTTGAGATCTCTGACCGACATAGTTGATTTTATTGGGATATGTATTGTTAATTAAGATTGGTCCACACTCATTTAATGTATGGGAAACTGTTATTAGCACATAGATTCAATGTTTAATTAATTATTGTATTGGAGAAGTAATTAAAATGTAATGATGGAAGGATCCGCTGGATCTGACATAACCTAAAATCTACGATCTTGATTAAGCGGCAAAAGATCTATCTGACCTAGATGAAGAGGTATAATATAACCTACAAAGGTTATTGTCATTGTATCCAAGTGTAAGGAGAAGTTGTATGCAAGAGTATTGCATGGTTAATTGACTGATTGGAAAAACCTAGCAAAGCTGGCTGAGCAGAGAAGTAGAGAGAGATTTCTTGATGGATTTCCAAGCATATCTAAAGTTTGAGATGAAAATGGAGGCCACTCAGTGAATTAGCATTAGAGCTAAAATTGGATCTGGATTTGCAAAGTAAGTTGTATGTATCAGATCACACCTACTGATTAATTTCTAACCATTGTATCAGTTCAAATCCTTTAACCAGGTCACATTTGACAGAGTGTTTTGTAACCTTTAACAGGGTTGGCAACTAACAGAGCTCACTTCAGAAGAATGAAATTTTGGTAGCATGTTACTGGTGGTTTTTCCCATATTGGGTTTCCAAGTTAAATCATGGTGTGAAAATGTGTGAATGTTTACATTGTGTTTTACTGTTAAGTTTCTGTAAGCTTATTTCATTAGTACAGTAAACTGCACACTTTTGTTGTTTATTATTGTCGAGAAAATCTGAGTTGTTGAAGTGGTATAAAGTTTTATATGGGCACATCTAGACCCAAGGATAACTAATTCACCCCCTCTCAATTATTCTAAATTCATTCTAACAGTGCATGGGGGACCTTTTGTTGGAACGTTATGCCATTTGGGTTAAAGAATGCAGGCGCTACATACCAAAGAGCAATGACCACTATATTCCATGATATGATGCATAAAAACATGGAGGATTACGTAGATGATACCTTAGCTAAATCAAAAGAATGGAATACTCATATTGAAGACTAAAGGAAAATATTGGATCATATGGAGCAATTTCAACTCAGGCTCAATCCAAAGAAATGTGCCTTTGGGGTACAAATAGGAAAGCTCCTAGGATTTATTGTCTCAGCAAAAGGAATTGAGGTAGACCCTGGCAAAGTCAAAGCTATACTAGAAATGACTCCTCCACACAACATTAGTCAAATGAGGACATTACAAGGGAGACTCTAGTCAATTAGGAGGTTTATGTCACAACTTGCAGATAGAGCACAACCCTTTACCAAATTACTACACAAAGGTGTCACCTTCAAATGGGATGAACATTGTGAAGCCAACTTTAGAGAATTAAAAGAATATATAGCTACTCCTCCTATTCTTATGGCACCCATTCATGGAAAGCCATTACTCCTGTATATTTCAGCTACAGCCACATCACTAGGAGTATTGCTTGCACAAGAGGATGGAACTAAGAAAGAAAGAGAAATCTACTACATCAGTAGAACACTAGTCTCCTATGAACTCAATTGCAACACTATTGAGAAAGCATGCTTAGCAGTTGTCTTTGCATCACAAAAGTTGTGGCATTACATGCTACCGCATACAGTAAGGCTCATTGCAAATATAGATCCTTTGAAGTACCTCCTGAGCAAAACAACATTAACAGGATGTCTGGTAAAGTGGGTCCTCATTCTGAGTGAATTTGACATTGAATATGTGGAAAGGAGGGCTATTAAAGGACAAGTTCTCACAGATCAATTAGTTGATTCACCACTCCAAGATGATGAACCTTTAAGGATTAAGTTCCCTA
Source organism: Thuja plicata (assembly GCA_018584345.1). NCBI lineage: Eukaryota > Viridiplantae > Streptophyta > Pinopsida > Cupressales > Cupressaceae > Thuja > Thuja plicata. The sequence goes on from MU221933.1 coordinate 508,471, forward strand.
ATGAGACAATTATGCATTTAACTGAGTATCCATGGAAGATGTACTTTGATGGTTCTTTCACACAACAAGGCTCTGGAGAAAGGGTTCTATTCATAACTCCTCAAGGCTACAAGACACCAAAGTCCTACAAATTGATGTTTCCATGCACCAATAACATTTCTTAATATGAAGCATTGGTAAATGATCTTAAACTCGCTATGGAGTGGAAAATTGTAGAGTTACACATGTATGGTGACTCCCAACTCATTATCAATCAAGTCAATGGAGATTATCAGATGAAATATGAGAAGTTGATGCCCTACAAGCAATTGGTAGATTACCAAAAGAAGTACTTTATCTTCATCACGTTCCAGCAGATACCTAGAACAGAGAACAAGGCTGCAAATGCTATGGCTACATTGGCATCCATGTTACAACTGGAGGAACATCAATTCTTCTATGACTTCTTGGTGGAAGAATTAGCCTACCTAGCCTTTGATACCCCTGAATACCAAGTAATTTGTTCTTTGAACGCCCAAGACCAATCTCGGTATGCTAAAATCATTGCTTACCTAACTGACCAAACCATTCCCAATAATCTATCTAGGAATGAAAAAAAATCCTTGATTAGGACAACATCGCATTATGTCCTCATAACTAATAACTTATATAGACAAGGTATCGACGGTATACTTCTTAGATGTTTAGAACACGAAGAGCCAGATTGTGCATTAAGAGAAGTCCATGAAGGTGTATGTGGGTCACATCCAAATGGTTTTTCACTAGCAAAGAAACTGCTTAGAGTAGGCTATTATTGGCCTACAATGGAAAAAGATGATATTCACTTTTCAAAGACATGTCATAAATGAAAAACACATGGAAATCTCATCCATGCTCCTGCCACAGAACTTATACCTTTTATAACACATTGGCCATTTCAGCAATGAGCCTTTGACTTGGTTGGACAAATATATCCAAATTCTTCAAACAAACACAAGTTCATCATTATGGCCATTGAGTATTTCACAAAGTGGTCCGAAGTCATGCCGCTAATCAAAGCCACTAGAAAATAGGTGGCTATGTTTATCTTGAATTACATTATCTGTAGATATGGGATACCCTCTTCAATTGTAACAGATAATGGGGGCCAATTTAAAAACCAAGACATTGATGACCTTTGCGAATAGTTCCACATCAATGAACATTGCTCCTCAATCTATTATCCTTAAGGTAATGGACATGCTGAGACATCTAACAAGAATATTCTCAAGATCCTAAATAGAACCATGAGTAAGTCTGGCAGAGACTGGCATTTACAACTAAATCTGGCACTATGGGCCTACAAAACAAGCATTAGAACACCAACTGGAGCCACGCCATTCACTCTAGTCTATGGTGCTGAAGCAGTACTACCTATTGAGGTTGAAATCCCCTCTTTGCAGATATCTTTACAAGGTCTTGTTACTGATGAGAAATATTGCATTGATCGGGTAAATTCTTTAGACTTACTTGATGAGCGTAGGCAACAGGCGTTTGATCATCTAAATGTGTACCATGCACGAATGTCTAAAGGATAGAATAAAAAGTTCAAACCATGACATTTTCAAGTGGAGGATCTTTTCCTAAAGGAGAATCCTAAGAACAAAAAGGAAAGTTTGAACCTAATTGGTTGGGACCTTATGTTATTACTGTTACTTTTGGGACTGGAGCCTATCAACTAGCTACACCTGAGGGGGATATTCTTCCAAATCCTATTAGTACTCTACATTTGAAGTGGTTCTATGCTTGATGTTTGGCTAGCAGAGCCTGTACAGTGAAAAACATAGAAAATACCAAAAACATCATAAAATTGATCCTAAAGAAATCCAAAAATAATGGAAAAAGCCCTGAAAAAGGTATCCTTCATGAAAACCTGGCAAACAGGCGCCTTGATACTACAAAAAAATTCAAAAAAGCAAAAATAGCAAAAAAATTGAAAAAGAGAAAAGTTCCTTGATGACAACCTAGTAAAACAGACATCCTGGTAGCAAAAAGAAAAAAAAGTTTTGATAAGTGGTGAAAACCTGGCAATCAGGTGTCACTTGTATTTTGTACTCTATCTATCAGTACATTTCTGATACTAGTCCTTCACGATTACAACTTTGATAAGAGTTGAATTTGTTTCCTTACAAAAGGCTTATCCTTGCTTGGGATTTGTCTGCATTTCTGTCTTAGGATCAAGTCATTCTGCACTGGGGGCATCTTTTGCTAGCATGTTAGGTTGAGTCCGCTAGGTCGTCATAGGATGGTTTGTCTTGTAGCATAATGCTTCTCGATGCTTGCACCAAATTTTCACTTTCATGAAACAAGGATGACACAAACATTGCACTAACATAAACGGTATTCCTAAAACCTACATTGGATTACGAACAGGAACAAAGTTATACACAAACATGGGAGCCATATTGCTTACATTCCAAACTTTTGATTAATGATTCTCTACTATGCTTGAAAAATGAATCAATAGTATTTCTCAATACTACCTAAACAAAGTTTGATCTTGGTTTGATTATAACTATTTTATGTGCTGATGATGTTTTAACTAGGGGCATATAAGCAGTTATGAGTTTTCTATGCTTGATTCTCAATTGATGGTTGTTATGTCTTCTGAGTTACTCCATGACGTCTACACAAAGACAAAGAGTTGCAAGGATGGGGGTCATAACATTTTCTTGGCTTTCTGCGTATGGTTATTTTTCCAAATGATCCTCTAAATTTCACCTAACTTAGATGTTTATGGTAAGAGTTACCACCATGAGTGGATAGCCGAATATATCTTGATCTTTGTTATGTGTAAACTATGGTGAGGTTGAAACAATTTCCTTGTCTGTTTTCTAACTTATATTCTCACTAAGGTATACGAAGCATAATGTACCCAAGGATATGAATTTTCAAGGTCATTACGGATCCAATATCTTACCTTACACAAGTTCTGATATATTAAAAGGAAGGTGACCAGCTTGTTATCCTGGCTTCTATGCCTTGATTCCTAAGTCTATTTCTGACATTACATCCAATAAACATAGTATTCATACTTTCATAATATCAGTGGGTATTGGTGATTTTTGTACTATCAGGTGGTATTCATTCCAAAAAAGTGCCTAATGATGATAAAAATGTTACAATATCTATAAATTAGTGAAAAGTCCTAAGAGTCTACATGTAGATGCATTTAGAGATTGCATGATTCTTTTCTTTTTTACTAAGTAAGAAATAGTAAAAGGGATTTAGGCTCAAAATAAATTCTATTTTTCATTCAAAATCCAAGTTAATTACATAATCCATGATTCCCAATATCTCCAATCTATCGGGAATGAAGTCGAACTCACATTTTTAACGTGATTAACTTGGTAAGCTTGTATTTTCTCTTAACACATCTTCGCTTCATCACTTCTTCTACTCCATTCTTTCTTTCCCTATCTACTCTTGCAAGTGATACATCATTTCAATAGAGGGATTTTATTTTTCCTTCAATTTTGTTACCGAGGGGGCATGATCACACTATTATCAATCAAATTCTTTCTCGAAACAGCATTAAAAATGACTTCATTATCAAAAAACTAAAGGAATGATGACTCCTTGACTAAGTTGGAACTATTGGATTGAAGGATTTGGTTCTCACAAGCTGGATATCCTATGTCTACTTTTTCTTAGATTTTTATTAAGCTACCGGCAGCTTCATACTGACTTTCGGATGACAACCAAGTTCGGAATTAGTATTATCAATCTTTGGATGACAACCAAGTTCAGAATTGGTATATTTAAGATATTTACTTATTGACCTTTGTTCGATCAAGTTCAAAGTCAATTCTATCATTTTAGTTCAATCAAGTGCGAGATTGATCTCAATAGGCATTTTGTTCGATCGTGAGCGAAATTCTCAATCTTTCTGAAGTCAAGATCAAAAACTTTCTTTGAATTAATGTGCTGCTCGCACATCTATTCAAAGAGGGGAAAATGTAACCATCTAGATTTGGTCTTCTTTGACCATAGACCCTATTTTACCTAAGTGTGATCATACCCCCAATTATGTCCAGACAACTCTTCAATCGACTAGCATAATTCATTTGAATCATATTTAATCTCCTAAGTGATTTAATCACTAAATTTTATTAATCACCTTAGCCAATCAAATCGAATCAATTTTAATTCAAATCAATTCAAATCAATAGCTGGCTAAGGTAATTAATTTAAAAGGAATTAAATAAAATCCTAATTATACCTAATCACTTGCAAAGCCTATCTTCTAGCCTAAATTAATCTAATTAATTGGCTATAGTCCTAATTAATTATCTAAAGCAATAAAAAGCTTAAATAATTAATTTCCCTATTTTTGAATGAATATATTAATTATAATTCATTTCATTAATATTCCCCTTAACCCTAGCCTAACATATCTCAAACACCTTAACCCTGGGTTCAAACCCATCCTAACCTATTCCCCCCATGCTAAGCCTAATCCTAATCTTAATCCTATCCTAACCCACTTCCCAATGTTGTCAAATTCCTAATCCTATGATTAGGAATCCAACCCACTTGAGAAAGTCAACTTTCTCAAGCTTGACTCTAAACCCTCACCCATGCTTCTTAAACCCTCACCCATGCCTCTTAAATGCTTGCATTTAATGCATATTCCTTCCACCATGCCTCATTAATGCCTTTGGCATTAATGCCTCTTACACCTCATTAATGGTTTTTACACCTCCATTAATGACCCTTGTCCCCCCTCTCTCTCCTCATTTCTTCTATAAATAGAATGAGTTTTTGAGCTCAAAGGGCCCTTAATTTTAGAGTTGAAAAGAATTGTTATGCTGTTTAGATTAATTGTGAATTCATATTGCATAGTAGTTTTGATATTATGCATTGTTATTATCATACTTTTTAGAGCTAATATGCATGTTTAGTGAGCATTTAGATTATTTTTTATTCAAATCTTCCATTCTTACGTTGTATATGTCACTGATTCATGCATAATCTGAGGGCATGATTATGGCATTCTTCAAACTCCTCCTAGAAAGGAAGCAATAGATCGGTTTTAGTGTTTAGCTTCAAACCCTTGCTTTTTATGCTTTCCTACTAATATAATGATCTATTGAAGTGTCGTGTTGCAGATAACAGGTCCACTAATTCACACACATAGTTAAAACCACTCTACTTACAACCCCATTTGCAAAACCTTCACCAAATGTCGTTCCTTATGAACCATTCATTAGAAATTTCCTTGAGCTCATTAATTGATAAGTAGGAGATATCTTCCATGGCAAGTCAAATTGTCATATTGCTATCAGGATTCAACTATGTAGTTGTTTGAGTCAAACCCATTGACTCATGTTTCATGATTAGTGGTTCACATGAACCCATCTCTCATGAGAATGAATGGAACACTTAAAAATCATTGGATCTAGGTGACACTCGCAGAGGTGAAGCACTGAGACTTCCCAGGAGGTCACCCATCCTAGAACTAGCCCAGCTTGAGCATGTTTAACTACAATTTTTTCCTCCCTAGTTAAACCCACTCTCCTTGCAACCCCATTTGCAAAACCTTCATCAAGTGGTGTACCTTATGAACCATTCATTGGAAATACCCTTAATCTCATCAATTGATAAGTGGGAGATATTTTCCATAGCAAGTCAGATTGTGATATTGCTATCAAGATTCAACTTTGTCATTTTTTGAGTCAAACTCATTGATCCATGTTTCACGAGTAGCATGTTTCATGAGTAGTGGTTTACATGAACCCATCTCTCATGAGGCTGAATGGAAAACTTAAAAATAATTGGATCTAGGTGATTCTCACAAAGGTGAAGCATCAGGACTTCCTGGGAGGTCACCCATCCCAGTACTACTCCATCTTGAAGGCGCTTAACTACGGAGTTTCCTCCATGGTTAAACCCAATCTTCTTGGAACTCCATTTGAAAAAGATTCACCAAGTGTTGTACCTTAGGAACCACTCATTAGAAAGACCCTTAAGCTCATCAATTGATAAGTAGGAGATATTTTCCACATCAAGTCAAATTGTGATATTTCTATTAGGATTCAACTGTTTAGTTTTTGGAGTCAAAATCATTGAACCATGTTTCATGAGTAGTGGTTCACATGAACCCATCTCTCATGAGAATGAATGGAAAACTTAACACTCATTTGATCGATGTGATCCTCATAGAGGTGAAGCATTAAGACTTCCCCAAAGGTCACTCATCCCAGTACTACTCCAGCTCGAGCGTGCTTAACTACAAAGTTTCCTCCATGGTTAAATTCAATCTAATTGCAACCTAATTTTCAAAACCTTCAAAAGGTTTTGTACCTTATGAACCAGTCATTGGAAATCCCCTTAAGCACATCACTTGATAAGTAGGAGATATTCTCCACAAGAAGTTAAATTTTCATATTTCTATCAGGATTTAACTGTGTAGTTTTTTGAGTAAAACTCGTTGACCCATGTTTCATGAGTAGTGTTTCACATGAACCCATATCTCATGAGAATGAATGGAACACTTAACACTCATTGGATCTAGTTGATTCTCATAGAGGTGAAGCACTGAGACTTCTTGGGAGGTCACCCATCCCAGTACTACTCCATCTCGAGCACGCTTAACTATGAATTTTCCTCCATGGTTAAACCCACTCTGCTTGCAACCCCATTTGAAAAACCTTCACCAAGTGTTATGCCTTATGAACCATTCATTATAAATCCCCTTAATCTCATCAATTTATAAGTAGGATATATTTTCCATAGAAATTCAAATTGTGATATTGCTATCAGGATTCAATTGTGTATTTTTTGAGTCAAACTCATTAACTCATGTTTAATGAGTAGTGGTTACACGAACCCATATCTCATGAGAATGAATGGATCACTTAACACTCATTGGACCTAGCTGATTTTAATAGAGGTATTATTGGAGAGGTCAAGCATTGGGACTTCCCAGGAGTTCACCCATCCTAGTACTACTCCAGCTTGAGTGCACTTAACTACAAAGTTTCCTCCATGGTTAAACCCACTTTTCTTGCAACCCCATTTGAAAAATCTTCGCCAAGTGTTGTGCCTTATGAACCATTCATTATAAATTTCCTTAAGGTTATCAATTGATGAGATTAAGGGGATTTCTAATGAATGATTCATAAGGCATAACACTTGGTGAAGGTTTTGCAAATGGGGTTGCAAGCAGAGTGGGTTTAACCATGGAGTAAACTTTGTAGTTAATCATGCTCAAGATGGAGTAGTACTGGGATGGGTAACCTCCCAAGAATTCCCAGTGTGTCACCTCTGTGAGAATCACCTAGATCCAATGATTTTTAAGTGTTCCATTTATTCTCATGAGAGATGGGTTCATGTGAAACACTACTCATGAAACATGGGTTAATGAGTTTGACTCAAAAAACTACACAGTTGAATCCTGATAGCAATATCACAATTTGAATTTTTGTGGAAAATATATCCTACTTATTAATTGATGAGCTTAAGGGGATTTTTAATGAGTGGTCCATAAGGCACAACACTTTGTGAAGGTTTTTAAAATGGGTTTGCAAGAAGAGTGGGCTTAACCATAGAGGAAACTCTATAGTTAAGTGCGTTCTAGCTGGAGTAGTACTAGGATGGGTGACCTCTCAAGAAGTCTCAGTGCTATACCTCTGTGAGAATCACCTATATCCAATGAGTGTTAAGTGTTTGATGCATTATCATGAGATGGGTTCAAGTGAACCACTACTCATGAAACATTGGTCAATGAGTTTGACTCAAAAAACTACAGAGTTGAATCTTGATAGAAATATCACAATTTGACTTGATGTGGAAAATAACTCCTACTTATCAATTGATGAGCTTAAGGGGATTTCTAATGAATGGTTCATAAGGAAAAATACTTGGTGAAGGTTTTGCAAATTGGGTTTCAAGAAGAGTGGGTTCAACCATGAAGGAAACTTCGTAGTTAGGCACGTTTATGCTGGAGTAGTACTAGGATGGGTGACCTCCCAGGAAGTCCGGATGCTTCACCTCTATGAGCATCACCTAGATCAAATGAATTTTAAGTTTTCCATCCATTCTCATGAGATATGGGTTCATGTGAACCACTACTCATGAAACATGGGTGAATGAGTTTGACTCAAAAAACTACATAGTTGAATCCTGCTAGCTATATCACAATTTGACTTGCTGTGGAAAATAAATATTACTTTTTAATTGATGAGTTTAAGGGGATTTATATTGAATGTCTCATAATGTACAACACTTGGAAAAGGTTTTTTAAATGGGGTTGCAAACAAAGTGGGTTTAACCATGGAAGAAAATCTGTAGTTAAGCACGCTCGAGTTGGAGTAGTACTGGGATGGGTGACCTCCCAGGAAGTCTCAGTGCTTCACCTCTTTGAGCATCACCTAGATCCAATGAGTGTTAAGTGTTCCATTAATTCTCATGAGAGATGTCTTAATGTGACCCACTACTCATGAAACATGGGTCAATGCATTTGACTCAAAAAACTACACAGTTGAATCCTGATAGCAATATCACAATTTGACTTGTTGTGGAAAATATCTCTTACTTATCAATTGACTTAAGGGGATTTCTAATGAATGGTCCTAAAGGCACAACACTTGGTGAATGTTTTGAAAATGGGGTTTCAAGAAGAGTGGGTTTAACCATGGAGGAAACTCCATAGTTAAGTGTGCTCGAGCTAGAGTAGTACTAGGATGGGTGATGTCCTAGGAAGACCTGGTGCTTCACCTCTGTGAGAATCACCTAGATCCAATGAGTGTTAAGTGTTTCATTCATTCTCATGAGAGATGGGTTCATGTTAAAAACTACTCATGAACATGGGCCAATGAGTTTGACTCAAAATACTACACAGTTGAATCCTAATAGCAATATCATAATTTGACTTGTTGTGGAAAATATCTCCTACTTATCAATTGATGAGCTTAAGGGGATTTATAATTAATGTTGCACAACATTTGGTGATGTTTTTGAAAATGGGGTTGTAAGAAGAGTGGGTTTAAACATGGAGGAAACTTTTTTGTTAAGCGTGCCCAAGCTAGAGTAGTACTGGGATGGGTGAACTCCCAGGAAGTCCTGGTGCTTCACCTCTATGAGCATCACCTAGATCCAATGAGTGTTAAGTTTTCCATTCATTCTCATGAGAGATGGGTTCATGTGAACAACTAATCATTAAAAATTGGGTCAATGAGTTTGACTCATAAACTACATAATTGAATCTCAATTGATGCAAGAGCATCCTGGGTTGCCTTACTATCCTACTCATCTTTATTCATTCTAACAGTAAGTGCCAAGTTGTCTAGTGTTTTCTAAGTTCATGTGTGTGTTGAGTTGTCCAATGTTGGTCGATTGTTCCTCCCTATGTTGAGTGAACCTGATGCTTGGTCCTTCTTTGACCGAGTTTGTCTATTTTTAGTTCTTGTTGGAGCCGACTTATGTACTTAATTTGAGGTTGTGCATTTAATATTTAGATCTTTTCTTGGGATGTGTCCTGACCATTGGTGGTCGACCTTCCTTCTTTGAAATAGTCTAGAATCTTCTATAAGCCACTTTGGCAAGTATAAATAAGGATTTCTATGAGTAGGTTAAGGTATGTCTGGTAGAGAAAGTAGATAGAAGATGATATGAGAAGGTAAAAGATAGAAAAGTCTGAATTTATTGGTCGTAACCTAGAAGGCCTCACAACTGGGCATGTATGTTGTAATTGAATGAATCAATAAAAGATATGTGTTGTTCCTTCTCTCCTTGGTGTTTTTCTTTGTGTTGTTTGCTTCCATTGTGTTTACTCTGCAGGGTGGCTGGATAGTTGGGTGTGCCTTAGCCCTGGCTATTTTTCATGTTTCCTCTCCTACACCAGGTGGTATCATAGAAAAGTTTTTCCTTGGTATATTGGATCATTTAGAACCCTGAGTTGGATTTGGGTGTAGGATGGAAATTTTGTGGATTTGACCTATAACTTGCAGAGGGTTACGATCTTGCAGGAACCTATTCAAGATGGTTCAAGGAAGAGGAAATGTTGATAATGCCATAATGGACATGTTGAGATAGATTACAACCAGATTAGATTTTATGGAGACAGTTGAGAGGAGAGGAGCACATCTTGATGATGTGAGTGATGATGAAGCAGTGGAATCAAATCCAAAGCCTGAGGAAGATCAAGATGAGGAAATATTGTTGAGAGTATTGACTAGGGAACATTCAAAGCCTATTATTGAAGTTACTCCTTATGATGGAAAGGTTGGATACCAATGTTCTATTGGATTGGATCTCTAATATGGAGAGGTTCTTTGAGTTTTAAAGTACTCTTGATAATAGGAAGGTGAAAATTGCAGTCACTAGGTTGAAAGGTCATGCCTCACTTTGGTGGGAGCATTTGAAAACTAACAGAAAAAAAAGAGGAAAGGAGAAGATCAAAAATTGGTTGAAAATGGTGAACAAGGTGAAGAAGAAATTCCTTCCTACTGATTACCAAGTTAGCTTGTTGAGAAAGATCCAGAAGCTTAGACAAAAGGACATGAATGTGAAGGAATAAACTGAGGAATTATATAGATTGGAAATCAGATCTATACATGTGGATGATGAGGTTGAGAAATTTGTATGATACCTGAATGGATTGAGATCTGGAATTCAAGATGAAATATTTTTTGTGAAATTAGATAGTGTGGAAGAAGCATATCAACATGCCTTGAAAGCTGAGGAGATCTTGACAAAGAAGTATGAACAAGGACAGAGAGGTCAAGGTGGTAGACTCCAGAGAGGAAAAGGTAGATCCTATGGTGAAGGTGGCAGATCTAATAATTTTGTTCAAGATAAGGGAAAATTTGAGTGGAAAACTGAAGATAAAATTAAGGCCGAGTAAAAAGGTGGTAGTTCTTACCGAGGAAGTACAAGTTCCTATCGAAAAAGAGATAGATGTGGTTTGTGGTAATTGTTTCAGATGTGGAAAAGAAGGGCATAGATCTTTTGAGTGTAGAAACTCTGATGGAAATGGACAAAGTTGTAGAAATGTTGCAGTAGTAATGGACAAGTGACAGGGTATATTAATGGCCGAGTGATAGAAAATAGTAAATGTCGAGCAACACAAGACAATGGAGACCGAGTGCCAACAAAAATTCAAAACTTGCTAAATGAATACAAGGAGATTGTTATAGAGGATATTCCTGATGGTTTACCACCGGTGAGAAGTATAATTCATTGTATGTATATGATTCCTAGAGCTAGTTTTCTGAATAAAGAACCATATAGATTGACACCTATTGAGAATGAAGAACTTAACAGACATGTGCAATAGTTGTTGCAGAAAGGTTTGATCAGAGAGAGCTTGAGTCCTTGTGTTATACCTATTGTATTGGCACTTAAGAAGAATGGAGAATGGAGAATGTGTATTGATTCCAAAGCTATCAACAAGATAACAGTGAAGTATAGGTTTCCTATGCTGAGGATGGATGATACAATGGATTGTTTGAGTGGATCAAGGTATTTTACCAAGATTGATTTGAAGAGTGGCTATCATCATATCCGAATCAGAGAAGGTGATGAATGGAAGACTACTTTCAAGACAAAAGAAGGTTTATATGAGTGGTTGGTTATGCTTGTTGGTTTGACTAATGCACATATTACTTTCACGAGGTTGATGAAAAATTTCTCAACAGATTTTTGGGCAAGCTTGTGATTTTTTATTTGGATGGTATTCTGATATTCAATAAGACTAAGGAAGAACACCTTGAGCATATTAGATAAGTGTTGCAAAGACTGAAGGAGGAGAAGCTACTGATTAATCTGAAGAAGTGTTCCTTTATGCAAGAAGAGATTGTATATTTATGATTTGTAATTTCAGAGGATGGTTTGAAAATGGACCCTGAGAAGGTTAAAGAAATTCTGGAGTGGCATACACCTGAGAATGTGGGTGAGGTAAGATCATTTCATGGTTTGGCTAGTTTCTACAGAAAGTTCATTAAGAATTTCAGTTATGTTTGTAATGTTATGAATGAGACTATGAGAGGAGATAAAATGGATTTTAAGTGGACACATGGAGCGGACAAGAGTTTTGAGACTTTGAAACAAAAGGTTGATGAGTTACTTGTGTTAGCTTTGCTTGATTTCAACAAGGTATTTCAAATTGAGTGTGATGCAAGTGGTAGTGCAATAGGAGCCACGTTGAATTAAGAAGGTAAACCATTTATTTCTTTAGTGAGAAGTTGAATGATGCTAAAAGGAATTATTTTGTGTATAATCAAGAGTTTTATGCTATTGTTCAAGCTTTGAAAAAGTTGAGACATTATTTGATTCCTAAGGAGTTTGTGTTGAATACTGATCATAAATCTTTGCAGTATCTAGGAAGTCAACATAAGTTGAATCAAAGACATATGAAGTGGGTTGAATATTTACATAGTTTCACATTTGTGATCAAGAATAAGAGTGGAGTTACTTACTGAGTTATAGATGCACTAAGCAGAAGATGTTCTTATTTTACCTAGATGAAGTTTGTTGTTCTTGGTTTTGATGAGATGAAGGAGTTGTATGATACTGATCTTGATTTTTCTGAAGTGTGGAGAGAGTGCAGAGCACCAAATCTGTTAGAAAAAATAAGTAAGCTTGATAAGTATTTCATTCAAGAAGGTATGTTGTTCAAAGGAATTCAGTTGTGTATCCCAAGAAGTTCCATGATAGTTAATTTTATTAAGGAAATGAATTGTGGTAGATTGTCTGGACATTTTGGAATTGATAAGACATTGAGTTTTCTTAAGGAAAAGTATTATTGGCCACATATGTATAAGGTTGTTTAGGAATTTGTAAGGAGTTGTGGAATTTTTCAAGTTGCAAAAGGAGTAAGTCAGAATACTGGATTGTATACACCTATTTGTGTTCTTGAGAAACCTTGGAGTGACATCAATATGGATTTTGTTCTTGGATTACCTAAGACAACAAGAGGGTATGATTCCATATTTTTTGTTGTGGATAGATTTTCTAAGATGAAACATTTCATACCATGTAAGAAGACATCAAATGTTGTGCATGTTGCTGATATTTTCTTCAAAGAGGTTGTTAGATTGCATGGATTATCAAGAAGTATTATCTCTGACCGAGATATCAAGTTTGTTGGTTACTTTTGGAGAACTTTGTGGAAAAAGATGGATAATGAGTGTTGGAAACAATTGTTTAATTGTGTATTGTCCTTGATGTTACACAAATGTCATATCAGTCATCAGACAGAGTCTACCGAGCTCAGAATGTTCAGCAAGGCAGTTGACAGAGTCCACCGAGCTCAGTCGGTAAGAGAAGCAATTTACAGAGTCTACCGAGCGCTCCAGAATACTATATCGAGAAGTTAGTTACTACCGGGCTCACTCGGTCAACAAAGAAATTCAGTCTTTACCAAGTTCAGTCGGTCATCAAAGAATATGTGAAGGAAAGTTAGTCCTTACCGAGTTAGCAGTACTTACCGAGTTCAGTCAGTTACCGAAGGATTTTCGCAGAGTCTGCAGTGTTCACCGAGCATCAGAGAAATGTTTATGCAGCCGACTAATGTAATATTTATTAATTGAAACTTGTATATGCA
>MU221933.1:522828-539304 GCA_018584345.1 Thuja plicata
TTTTGTAACCTTTAACAGGGTTGGCTCCTAACAGGGCTCACTTCAGAAGAGTGAAAATCAGTAACTAGTTGCATTGGTGGTTTTCCCAAATTGGGTTTCCACGTTATATCCGGTGTTACTTGTGTCACTTGTGTTTATGCTATTTGATTTATGCATGTCAATAACTGTGGATGTTTAATGAACAATGATAAGTTAATCTACCGAGTAACAGCAATATATATTTAAGACATCTAAGGGACTTGTGGATTTATTTTTGTGGTAACTGATTCACCCCTCCCCTCTCAGTTACTCCATCCATATTTCCAACAAATGAGTTGAGGTTTAGTTCTACATTCCATCCACATATATTTGGAAAGACAGAGGTTGTGAACAAAAGCATGGGTAATTTTCTGAGATGTTTAGTTGGAGATAAGCTAAGTAATTGGGATATGATATTGGCACAAGCTAAGTTTGCATATAACTTTTCTATGAATAGGAATATAGGAAAAACACCTTTTGAGATTGTTACTGGAATGCAGCCTAGAGGAGTATCGGATTTGAGGGATATTGTTGGTGAAGAAAAGAGAAGTGTTGAAGGGGAAGTATTTGTTGATTTTATGAAGTCTTTACATGAAGAAGTGAAGTTGAAGTTGGAACAAAGTAATCAGAAATATAAGGAAAATGCAGACAAGTTTAGGAGACATCATGTTTTTGAAGTTGGTGATGAGGTGATGGTTCGTTTGAAGAAGGGAAGATTTCCTATTGGAAGATATAGTAAGATGAAAATGAAGAAGTTTGGTCCTTGTAGAGTTCTGAGGAAGTTTGGCAGTGGAAATGCTTATGAATTTGAGTCACCAGATGACATGGATGTATCTCCTATATTCAATATTGCTGATTTGCACAAGTTTCATGAGTCAAATGATGAAGTTGTTATAGCAAATGATTATCCTTAGAAGCAGGTTGAAGAGGTTAAACAAATATTGGATCAGAGGATTGGTAAAATGACAAGATAAAAAGATTACTATGAATATTTGGTGAAGTGGAAGAATAAACCAGTTGAAGATGCTACATGGACTTCTCAATCTGAGTTTCATTCATCTCACATTGTGACACCTCAATGATTCAGGGGAATCCTTTCTTTTAACCCCAGTTATCTGATGCATGAGCATCCTGAGTTGCCTTACTATCCCGCTCATCTTTGTTCATTCTTCCAGTGAGTGTCGAGTTACAGTTCTTGCCAAGTTGCAGTATGTGTTGAGCTTTCTAGTGTTGTTTGAGTTCCTATGTGTGCCAAGTTGTCCAGTGTTGGCTGAGCGTTCCTTCCTGTGTTGAGTGAACCTGATGCTTGGTTCTTCTTTGACCAAGTTTGTTTGTGTTTGGTTCTTGTTGGAGATGACTTATGTACTTAATTTGAGGTTGTGCATTTAATGTTTAGATCTTGTCTTGGGATGTGTGTGGACCATTGGTGGTCGACCTTCCTTCTTTTTGATAGTCTAGAATCTTTCGTAAGTCACTTTGGCAAGTATAAATAAGGATGTCTATGAGTAGCTTAAGGTGTGTCTGGTAGAGCAAGTAGATAGAAAATGATATGAGAAGGTAAAAGATAGAAAAGTTTGAATTTATTGGTCATAACCCAGAAGACCTCACATCCAAGAACGTATGTTGTAATTAAATGAATTAATAAAAGATATCTTTTATTCTTTCTCTCATTTGTGTTCTCTGTGTTTTTTTTCTTCCGTTGTGTTTACTCCACAGGGTGGCTGGATAGTTGGGTGTGCCTTGGCCCTGGCTTTTGTTCTCATTTCCTCCCCTGCGCCAGTGATAGAAATACCAAAATTTGACTTGGTGGGGGAAAATATCTCCTACTAATCAATTGATGATATTAAAGGGCTTTCTAATGAATTTTTCATAAATCACAACACTTGGTGAAGGTTTTTCAAGGGGTTGCAAGAAGAGTGGGTTTAACCATCGAGGAAACTTCGTAGTTAAGCGTGCTTGAGCTGGAGTAGTACTAGGATGGGTGACCTCACAAGAATTCCTGATGCTTCACCTCTGTGAGCGTCACCTAGATCCAATGAGTGTTAAGTTTTCCATTCACTCTCATGAAATATGGGTTCACGTGAACCACTACTCATGAAAGATGGATCAATGAATTTGACTCAAAAACTACACAGTTGAATCCTAATAGCAATATCACAATTTGACTTGCTCTAAAAAATAACTCCTACTTATCAATTGATGATCTTAAGGGGATTTATAATGAATGGTTCATTAGGCATGACACTTCATGAAGGTTTTGAAAATGGTGTTGCAAGAAGAGTGGTTTTACCTAGGGAGGAAACTTTGTATTTAAGTGTGCCTGAGCTGGAGTACTACTGAGAAGGGTGAACTTCCGGGAATTCTGGGTGCTTCACCTCTTTTAGAATCACCTAGATCCAAAGATTTTTATGTGTTCCAATCATTCTCATGAGAGATGGGATCATGTGAGCCACTACTCATGAAACATGGGTCAATGAGTTTGACTCAAAAAACTACATAGTTGAATCCTGATAGCAATATCACAATTTGACTTGCTATGGAAAATATCTCCTACTTGTCAATTGATGAGATTAAAGGTCTTTCTAATGAATGTTTCATAAGGCACAACACTGGGTGAAGGTTTTGTAAACAAGGTTGCAATCAGAGTCGTTTTAACCACAGAGGAAACTTCATAGTTAAGAGCACTCAAGATGGAGTAGTACAGGGATGAATGACCTCCCAGGAAGTCTCGGTGCTTCACCTCTATGAGCATCACCTAGATCCAATGAGTGTTAAGTGTTCCATTCATTTTCATGAGAGATGGATTCATGTGAACCACTCATGAAACATGGGTCAATGAGTTTGACTCAAAAAACTACACAGTTGAATCCTGATAGTAATATCACAATTTGACTTGTGGAAAATATCTCCTACTTATCAATTGATGAGGTTAAGGGGATTTATAATAAATGGTTCATAAGGCAGAACACTTGGTGAAGATTTTGCAAATGGGGTTACAAGCAGAGTGGGTTTAACTATGGAGGAAGCTCTATAGTTAAGCACATTCGAGCAGAAGTAGTACTGGGATGGGTGACCTCCCGGGAAGTCCCGATGCTTCACCTTTATGAGAATCACCTGATCCAATGAGTGTTAAGTGTTCCATTCATTCTTATGAGAGATGGATTCATGTGAACCACTACTCATAAAACATGGTTCAATGAGTTTTACTCAAAAAACTACACAGTTGAATCCTGATAGCAATATCATAATTTCACTTGCTGTGGAAAATATCTCCTACTTATCAATTGATGAGCTTAATGGGATTTCTAATGAATGGATCGTAAGGCACAACACTTGGTGAAGGTTTTGCAAACAGGATTTCAAGAAGAGTGGGTTTAACCATGGAGGAAACTTCATAGTTAAGCATGCTCAAGCTGGAGTAGTACTGGGATGGGTGACCTCTCGAGAAGTCTCGGTGCTTCACTTCTATGAGCATCACCTAGATCTAATGATTTATAAGTATTCCATTCCTTCTCATTAGAGATGGGTTCATGTGAACCACTACTCATGAAACATGGGTCAATGAGTTTGATTCAAAAAACTACACAGTTGAATCATGATAGCAATATCACAATTTGAATTTCTATGGAAAATATCTCCTACTTATCAATTGATGAGCTTAAATGGATTTCTAATGAATGAGTCATAAGGCACAACACTTGGCGAAGGTTTTGAAAATGGGGTTTCAAGCAGAGTGGGTATAACCAGAGAGTAAACTCTGTAGTTAAGCGCACTTGAGCTGGAGTACATCTGGAATGGGTGACCTCCCAGGAAGTCCTGGTGCTTCACCTCTATGAGAATCACTTAGATCTAATGAATGTTAAGTGTTTCATTCATTCTCATGAGAGATGGGTTCAGGTGAACCACTACTCATGAAACATGGGTCAATGAGTTTGACTAAAAAAGCTAAATAGTTGAATCTTGATAGCAATATCACAACATTCTTGTCACTATTATCAAAATATTTATCAATTGAAGAATCATCATTGGTTCTTCCTATTTTTTCATTAATTCTTTCAATGCCCCCCTTTTCCATATTTTCAACACTTCATTCTACTCAATTTTTTGGATCATTTTTTAAGTTTTGATCTATTCCCCTTTCATTCTCCCTTTGTTCGTTGACCTTCCTTGAATATGTAATGCATATTTCAAGCCCATATCCTTGAATTTATCCCTCATCTCTTCACTAAGAAAAGTAGCAATAAGGGAATCCAATTGAGGATCTATCCTAGAACCACTGAAATAATTGACTAGTTTTTACCAAGATTCAAGCAAAAAAGAACTAGTAGGATACACTTATCCATTACAAACTAGCTCCAATACAAACTAGTTAAGTCAAAATCAAATTGAAATCTTTCAAAAGTGCATAAACATATTTTCTCTTTCATTTTTTATGATTAAAATTTTCTTTTCAAATAAAATTTATTAACAATACTCTTCATGTGATAAATATTAAATATCCTCATTCATGAAGTGTTTGTAGTATCTTAATTTGATACATTCAAGAGAACAAAATGTACAAGACATAATTGAATGATTCTCTATTCCTTTTTATCTAAATTTATAAAGTTTTCAATCAACAAAACCATAGGCTTTCCTACCTTTACAACAAATTTTAAGTAATCCCTTTCTTCCAATAAATTCTTCATTTTCAATTTATGTGGCTTGTACTTGGAACCATTGAAATTTTTCAATTTATGATTGAGATATGTTAGTCATGACTTTCCACCATAAAAGTTTTAGAAAACTAACTAAGACAACTACTATCATTAAAATAAAAAATGACACAACACCTCTAAAAAGGCATCTCTCTGTAATAAAAACCATTAGCTATGTATCATATATTAAGATAATTAGTAAACAAAAATATAATATAAGCATAAAGTGTATAGAACCAATTAAATTGATCAAAGGTAAATTTTATTATTCATGGATAAGAATTTAAATAGTAATTAACAATCAACAAATAATGTAGGATATAGATATATGTGAAACCCCCCCCCCCTCCCCACCATTAAGAAAAATCTCCACCAATAAAGATAGACACATTGAGCTTGTATTAACCAAGTAGAAACAAGTAGATTAATATAAATCTTACAATATTGTTTAGTATGATAATATTTTGATGGTGTGAAAGTACCTACAAATAGCCATACAAAGACCTCAATATATAAACTTACAAAGGCATAAAAACCACCATAATAATACCATGAACTCAAAAGTAATCTTAAAATACCATGGTTAGAATTATAACAACAGACTAAATTAAAGTGGTCTCAAAAATAGAAAGTAACTCCTCTTACACACTAGTGCATCAGTATTCCCTCATAGGATGAGTACATGAAGCTCACTTTTTCATAGATAGGCGATTTACATGAGTGCTTTAATTTGTAAACCTCCTTTATTTAAGTTCATTACAACTATATCTCACATAATTTAGAGAATAATAATAAAATAATATCCCTCAACTCCTTGTGAGACAAATTATACATTCCAAGAAAGTTGAAGATTCAATGTTATACATTAGGATTGCAATGTAGTTGTCAAATTATCTTAACAATTATCAATAATTTCCTAAAATTTTGTATCGAAGCTTGGTTACTTGCTACCTGGGATGGCCTAGAAATATATTTTGTTTGAATTTTACATACATCGATCTAATCTTTGTACACATGAAAATGACAAGCATTTGGAAGGAGATATATCGATTTTAAACATACATTTTGTTTGAATATGAAGATCTTCAAGTTGCTTAAGATGAAAAGGTTGGAGTCATGAAATTGATATCTATGAGCAGTAAGAGGCTAGTCACAAATTTATTATAGGAAAAAAAGTTTCTTTATGTGTTGCTAAAATACTCATATATATTATTAGTAAAGAGGTGACCGCATCACAACGAGGACAAAAAAGAACATTCCTTTTGATTTTACTTATCATTCAAGTCATCCAACTTTGTCCATTAATTCATGTAATAATAAATTGATTTGATCTTATATTATAATTCATTCATGTATTCATATAGAATATATTATGCATACATCCATCTAACTAATGTGCATATATATTTATTGGAATCCTTGGATAAAAATTTGCTTCAAATTAAGAAATAGAAAAATCAAATCAATTATTACTATTTTTTAATGTTATTTTGATTGTTAGGATCAATTGCACAATAATTTAGCACTCCATTCAAACATGTAAAAGCTCTCTCTCTCTCTCTCTCTCTCTCTCTCTCTCTCTCTCTCTCTCTCTCTCTCTCTCTCTCTCTCTCTCTCTCTCTCTCTCTCTCTCTCTCTCTCTCTCTCTCTCTCTCTCTCTCTCCATAGCAATAAAAAAATATTATTATTTGTTTCCATGTATAAGCTCCCAAGATAAAAATAAATAAATTTTTAAAAAATGAAAGAAATGAGCAAATGGTAATAAAAATATAACTGGTAATAAGGAAACAATAATGACATAAACATGAAAAATAAAAAGAATCTTATATAATTAAAATTTATTAGGCTTAGATGCTTAAGTTTTGATTTATCATTTCATTGTATTCGATTAATTTTTTATTCTCTCTTTTTTCTTGTTATTTCCATCTTGAAGGGAATTGTAGAATAATCTAAAATATTAATGATAAAAAATATTATATAATTAAAATCTAAAAACCCTTCTATCTAATATTATGAATTATGAAAATTCATTTTGTCATCTATTCAACACATTTATTCTCTTAATAACATCAATAATTTTCTCTTATATTTGTATTGAGCAATTTCAACCCTAAACATTATCAAATTACAAACAATTTGTATATAGATTTGGATTAATAGTAAGCTATGCCACATAATACTTGATCAGAATATTTGAAGTTTTAAACCATTGTGGATTGTTTATATATGCACACTTCTTTTGCAATCATTTTTGCATCAACATTCAATGATGACCTACCATAGAGTTATAGTAAGCTATGTGACATAATACTTGATAAAAATATTTACAGTTCTAAACCATTGTAGATTGTTTATATATTCACACTTCTTTTGCAATCCTCTTTCCAACAAGATTTCTGAGAGTGCTACCATAGAGTTCTAAAAGCTTTATTGACTCTCACATTCCAAGTATTAATATAATACTTTAGACAAGAGGCAGGTTGTGTATAGCTTCTAGTTTTAATCATATAAGTTTATTTCTTAGACATTCTCATCAAATTTTATGATCCATCATCAAAAAAAGAGAATAATACAAAAATAAATAAATGAATGATTGTTAGTAGACAAAACATCAATAACGATCATCACCATATTCAAACTTCTCCAAACACACATTGTATTGATTAACCAGCAATGTTGTGACATACACCATTCAGTTCTTTCACATACCTGGTTATCACAAAATCAGGTTATTGGAATTCTGATTTTGCATCTTCCTGTTTTGAAAATCACGGACCTGACAGCGAAATTAAACTGGGTTCATAATTTCCTACAACCCGGATTTCATTTTGCCCATTTTAGGGCCTAAACCGGGTTTTGAAGGCTGAACCGGGTTTGCAACATAGAGTCCCAAACGGTGGATTTCAGAAAAAAGCGGAAGTCCCGCACCCAATTCCTATCAAATTCCTGCAAACAAATCTCCATTCTATGCATTAGAAATTTAAAATTGCAAAAAAGTATTTCAAGTTTTTCTGGCCTATTCAAACATGGAAAGTGGATGATCCACATGGAAAACTGCATCTCATGTTTCATGAAAAGCATGGGCAATGATAATTATGAATTTAACATACTAAAGAGTGGCATTTATTATACTGCAGCGATGACAGTAAAGCCATGTACCAAATTTTGTTTTTTTATATAATTTGGCAACCATAGCTAATAAAATTGGTATCCATTTATAATAATTTTATAATTTGGCAACCATAGCTCGTACTTCCCCCCTGCAGCTGCCAAGAGATATCCCTCAAGTTCAGGCAATAAATAGGGTGGAAAATGATGCACCCGTGAACAAACATCAGGACACGTGAGGTTATGAAGTTTATGTTAATTTGTGCAATTAGTAATAAATGGGGAAGATACTAGTTATAGTCTATTTGTTTGTTAATTTATTTTGTAGATTGTAGAAATAGGGTATAGCATTCTTATAAATTGAAGTGTATTTGATAAACATTTAATATGATTAATGACGTTAGCACGATATGTCCTTTGGTATCATGTGGGCTGAGGGAGACTAGACCTTGTGACCTTCATGCTTTACTACAAGAAGCTCTCGTCAATTGAGCATTTAAAGAAATTAAAATCACAATTAAGACATTTTGTGCATAAGTATTGGCATTTGTTCATAATTATAAGCAGTTTACTAGCATACTGAAACAACAAAAGTATTATCAAAATCTTATGTTAGATTTGTAAGCTTCCCATATGCAGCTTAAACAATATATTATATGACACCTGTGTACAATAATAGAAAACTGTATGAATGCATACAAAGGAAGACCAAATTTCAACAACAAAACCAGCCTCCCCATTCACACCTATGGAGGGGACAAAGTACAACAACAATATCAAATAATAGAAGAAATATTGAAATATGATTATTTTATAATTGTAAAGAAGTATGATTACATTTTATAATCAAGGAATTAAGTATAATCATAATTGTAATTTATTGGCATTTAATTATGTAATTTGGACATCCCTCAGTTTCATATATTAATACATATTAATTATGTCATTGAGACCAAATATTAATAGAGGCTTGATCAAGTTTCTTCCAAAAGGGAAAAATATTGATTATATTTATGGATGTCATATTACATTATTGAACACTTCTTATAAAATTATTGCTAAAGCTCTAGCTACTAGAAATAGACCAATAACCATGACGATAGTTAGACCTGAACAAACAAGGTTTCTTGTTGGAAGATTTATTTTAGACAATTTAATATTAGCTTGGCAAAACAAGAGAATTGGCACAACAATCAAGACAAAATGCGTTGTTGGTAAAATTGGATTTTGATAAAGCCTACAACAAGATGAGATGAAGATTTATTATCAAAATGTTGCAATGGCTGGGTTTTGGTCCCAAAATTTGTAGGCATATCCAAATGCTTTTTAATGATGCAAATGCTCAATTGAGGATCAATAATTCAATGTTTGGTCCATTTCCTTTACAACGTTCAATCAGGCATGTCTGCCCCTTATCTCCATTCCTATATGTGCTAGATGTTGATGCTCTTGGCTACCTGCTTCCAAAATATAATCAATGGAACTTGATCAAGGACATTTCCATTCCTAATCCACATTTTGTTGATGACACTTTGTTGTTTATTCAAAATTATTTATCAGAAATTAAAAACATTTTAGAGATTCTTGATTTATATTGCTCTATTTCAGGTTTTAAATTGGCTCATCATAAAACTGAATTTTTTATGATTCAATTAGATCTGGTTCCTCATTGGATCCCAAAAGAATGGAAACAAATTAAATATGGGCAGATTACACGGTATCTCGGTATTCCATTTGGGTTGGGAGTTTCTCTTCATGACATGTGGAATTGGTTCATCACAAAGCCAAAAAATAAAATCTTTAATTGGGACAATAAGTATCTTTCAAATTAGCTAGAAAAATACAAGTGATAAACTGAATTTTTTTAGCCTTTTATGTATACTATTCCTCTTGCTAGATGCCCTCCAAAAAGGTTATGAAGACCTTAATAAACTCATTTGTCAATTCCTATGGAATAATTGGGAAGGGAAAATGGGTTTCAAATTTGCCTCTTGGTTACATTGCATACAACTAAAAGATAAGCGCAGTTTGGGTCTGATATGAATAACGAATGGAAAAATGTGGGTTTGTTGAATAAAATTCTACTTGCTCCATTCTTTCATCTTAAAGCTTCTTTCTAATTGCAATCCATTTGGAAAGCTTGGAAACAAGTAGTTAACTTTTTAAACTAGAGAAAGGATTCATTGCAGCATGATTTTAACTTTGCTCATTCTTCCTCCTGGCGGAACAAGCTTGTGCTATATCATGGGCACCCTCTTTCTGTTACCTTTCCCAAACAAACTCGTTATCTTTTTAATGAGAAATGAAATTGTAGGTTGAAAGAAAAGAAATGGAGGAGCTTAAGTGCTCAAATATGGAAGTCTAAGGTAGAGGTCAATGCACAAATATTGGCATGGAAAGTTTTGCATCACAACTTACTTGTAGGGGACAACTTGAAATTTCTGAAATTATCACCAGCTAAGTGCCCATTTTGTCATCGCAATGAAAGTCTAAAACATATTTTTGGGGACTGTTTGAGAGCCAAAAAGAAATGGAATATTGTATTGAGCCAATTCCTAGTTGTTTTTGATCATGTTTTACGTTGGAAAGAAACAATCTTTTGTTATAGTCTTCATAAGAATGTGATTGTAGACTCTATGAGGCAGTGCATTTTGTTGCATATATAGAAAAGTAGATGTTAAATGTTGTTTTCTAAGCATATATTGCATGAGGAAATATATATTTTAAAATTTTATTGTGACATTAATGTTTTAATTCATCTTTCTATGTTTTCAGCTGAAGAAGGGACTCAAGAAAGATGATGGTTGCAGCAGGCATTTGGATAAAATCATACATCAATTTTTGCAACGCCATGAAGGGGATATCAAATATTAAAGGCACTTACAAAATCTTTTCAAATTTCAAGTTTAATTTGTATTTACAGCTATGGTTTGTGAGCTGGTTGGACCAGCTAGTTGCATATTCTTTTTCATTCCTTGTAGTCTACATTTTTTGTGGAGTCATGGGATCCGATGTGGTTATTTATACCTCTCAAGCTTTTATGTATATGTTGTTATGTATGGAAAGCTGGTTAGCTAGTTGTAAGACTTGGTTGGTTTTGTGATTTCTAGGTTGTATTTTACTTTTATTATCATTATGTGCAATCCTATGTCAGTATTGCTATTCTTATTTTGTAATCGTATTAGTTTTGCTCCATACAAAAAAAAGTTACAATAGTACATGAACATGTGTGAATGTGAGATGTACAATTATTTTTGAAACTCTTCCCACTATCAAATATTTCCTAAAATATAAAATGAGCATACAATTACCATTTTGAAACCTTAAGACCTCTCCTCCAAAACTCTTCTCACAGTCAAACATTTATTAAAATATCAAATAAGTTCACAACTGCTTTTTTAAAATCTTAAGCACCTCTCCTCCTACAACATCTAAATAGAAATATTCCTAGTAATTTATACCTCAACTAAAACTTTAAGGTTTGACCGATTCCTTCCGCCACTATTTCTTGATCAAACAATAGCTGTTAACTTTGAAATTCAAATTCTGTTCCCATGCGGAAGTTGAGTGGATGGCCGTAAATGTTTGATTGCATAAAACAACAGATACTTAAAGAATGATTTCAATTTCCTGAATTCGTTTGTATCTTTTTTGGCAATACATAATTGAATCCAGAAACAGCAATAAGAATGAGATACTTCAAGATTTCATAGAAAAATCATTGCTGCAGCAGACAGAAGACATGGGCGGCCTCACAATGCAACAAACAGGTTTCCACCTCAATCGGTTTCTATTTGCCAGCTTACTCCCGCTCTGGGCTAAAAATGGGAATTTTGGAAGAGTACGTAATCCATCAAGGCATATAAAAGGGGGATTGTTGTCAGACACAGCTGGAGCCTGGAAATGGTCTGATAGACGTATGCAAAATGTGGAAGCATAGGCAAGGCACGTGAACTGTTTGATCAGATGCTTCAAAAGAAATGCGACCTCATGGAATGCTATAATCGTAGAAGATATGTACAAAAAGCGTTTTTTTGAAAAGGATTTATAACTTTCAACCAAATGCAACTTTTACCATCATCCTTCCTGTCTGCACCCAAATGGGAGCTTTGGAACAGGGTATGGCATCCATCATAGGATGAGCAATAGAGGAAATTTGTCAGATGTTGCATCTGCAATTGCCGTGGTAGAGATGCATGCAAAATGTGGAAGCATACGCAAGGCACGTGAACTTTTGACAAAATGACTCCAAGAATGGTTTGACAGAATGCCATGAAAGAGTATATGCAAAATTTGGAAGCATAAACAAGGCACGTGAACTGTTTGACAGAATGCCGTGAAAGACATGAATGCAAAATTCGGAAGGATAGACAAGGCACGTTAATTTTTTGACAGAATGCCTACAAGAATGATTTCAGAGAATGCCGTGATAGCAGGATATGCAAATGTGGAAGCGTAGACAAGGCGCGTGAACTGTTTGATAGAATGCCTGCAAGAAACATATTCTCATGGACGCCCTTATTGCATGATATTGACAAAATGGATTAGGTGGACAGGCTTTCGAAACAACCAACTAAAATACAAGTGCAATCTTTCGAGATCCTCCCAGCCTCTGCCAAATCGAAGCATGGACATCCATCAAAGCATAATAGAGGAATTTAATAGTTATTAGACATGTATGCAAAATGAAGCTACATAGTTATAA
Source organism: Thuja plicata (assembly GCA_018584345.1). Lineage (NCBI taxonomy): Eukaryota > Viridiplantae > Streptophyta > Pinopsida > Cupressales > Cupressaceae > Thuja > Thuja plicata. The sequence continues at coordinate 535,357 of MU221933.1, forward strand.
GACCTACAAATTCAACCTTGAGAATAACTATTATAGGTAATTGTAGTTACAATTCATCATACAAATTAGTCAAGAATATATGAGATTAAGGGAGTTAAGGTTTGGACGAAATATATGTTTAGGTTGAAACTGGTGAAATAATATTTTTGATGTGTCTTATATGATTATGACTTGTTAAGGTATTAAATTGTGATGATCTATGTTTAGAGGTTGTTGTGTGAATATTATATTATATGTTTGTAAATTCATGAGTTTCATGGTTTCGTGTCTAAGTTGGGATCATGCAATGAACTAAATTATTGATAACCTTTAAGGCTTCACTAGAGCAGTATAGTCACCCGTTTTCAAGGATTACATCTTCATGGTTATTCATGCATGAAGTAACATAGTAGTTATTGTGGTGAATCAACAAATCCAAATGGTGGTCATCTTAGTAGAGATGGGATATTTTCTATCTTAGTTACAAGTTGAATAGTGTGTCTTGTCATAGTGAGGTATTGCCTTAATTATTAAGATGTTTTCAGGATGATTGCTCTCTTAGTTTAAAGTTGGATAGTGTTGTTTAGGTATACCAAGGTATTACATTATGATCAAGGTATTTCCTTGTCCAGATGTGCTAGGGATCATTGGAGTGGTTTTAGCCACACAAACTATGTTCAATGTAATTAGGACTCAAATGTTTGGAGTTTTGTATGTGTCTATATGTATACATAATTGTGCATGTGTCCATTGGTCAATCTAGTAATATTAAGTTCTAGATTAGCTAAGTAGTGGATTCCATAGCTCTCTTGGATTGGTTCCATAAGTTAGCTACACAATTACTTAGATTGTAGAAACCTTGCACCAATAAAATGGGTTCAAGACCTCTAAATGGCCATGCACCTCAACAAAATCCCTGTGAAGTTGAATATCTCATTGTAATCAAGTATACGACAAAAAGTGGGCATGATACTTAGGTTGGCCTCCAAGAAAAGTATTGTACACTCTAGTAATAAATTGGTAATGCACGTTCTTACATTCTATGCATTAATTAATAACTTTAGTTGCAGTAAAGAAGAATGAGTATTATTTCTAAAGTAATGAATCTAACTATGTAAGGACCTCCTTATTATAAAATTAACATAAGATAAAAAAAAATTACACCTAATCTATAATATCATCACACCAAAATAATTTTTAGATTTGAATGAATGGTAATTATTTAATTTAAATAAATTAATCTATTTACACATATATAGCATAAAATTTAAATAATAAATGACATTGTGTTATAATGTCTGAAGGAAAATTTTTGATGAGGAAGTTTTTAAATATGTGCCCTACAATGTCTCTAATGGCTCACTTTGCTTCTCCAACGGCTCGCCCTATGTCTCCAACTGCTCCATCTAGTATGTGCTCTACAATGAGTGCCTTGAAAAATCTAAGCAATTCATTTTTAGGTTAATATGTAAATAGAAATAAATGTAATTTTTTTGTAATGCTAGTGTGACGGTCGTCCATGGTGTTACTGCAGAAATGACTAGACCTATTGTTGTTCCTATACAGGATGAATCACTGATTGTTGACTCGGCTTCAATTGTTACAAGGCTTCCTAGGATGGGGTAATTAGATGTGGAGGGTGCTAACCTACTGTTGGTGGTGGGTAATATCCCTAAAAATATTGGGTTAGGGATTTTGTTGGTATTGTGTCCTCTAGGAACGCCTCTTAGGGACCTAGTACTGGTTTTACTATTGTTGGTGGACAGAATTTTTCCCATGTTTCCAAATCTGCACCTTCAAAGGAGAAGCCTCAACCTCTTACTTGGGCCAAGACATCCCCTATAGTGGTGTGTGACCCAGATGTGGTGGAAAATGTGGACTTCTACCAACATTGTGGGTTGGTTTGCAGATTCATTATTATTTTTCCTTCTCTTCCTGATCTTCATCGTTGGGTGATGGGTTCCTAGAGACCCTTGGTCCCTGGTAATATTGAGCTTCTCCCTTGTGCAAAGGGTTTTTTGTAGCTATTTTTAGTTATTCTAAAGAAATAGATTTAGTGTTAAGCATGTTGTGGGTTTGGGGGAATCACTCTCTCTCGGCCAAACCCTGGACAATTTCCTATAACCCTCTTACTGAACCACTTAGTGTGCATCTAGTGTGGGTTTGGCTCCCCCAATTTTTCCCTTCACTTTTGGGAGAGCTCTTGTTATGAGGTCATTGGCAACTCTATTGGTTGTTCATAAAGGTGGTTGAGGCTACGACAACTATGGGTCTCTCTACCTTTGCATGTAATTTACTGAACATTGGTATCTCCACACCTCTCCCTAGAGATGTGGTTCTCAAGGTGGGGGATATGCAATGGAATCAAGCGGTGGATTATGGGGGCATCACATTTCAATGTCACTAGTGTTTCTCTACTAGTCACTTGGCAACTGATTGTTCTCTCTTGAGGAATAAAGGAACTACCACTTGGTGGAAAAATGGTAGTGATAACATGTGACTATCCCACCTTCTGATGCTTCCTTTGACGAAGAGTCATAGGCTAATGATGAGGATGAAGCTCCTAATGCAAATCCAGGTGATGTTCCTGGTGCAAATCTAGGTGACGCTCCTGTTGCAAATCTAGGTAACACTCTTTTTGTAAATCAAGTTGTCCAAATGACTACTTCCTAGCCTACTCCTTTAGGTGAGCCCGCCTCTAATCATAATGCCTATTATTTTCCCATTTCTCTTTCTCTACTCCAATCTTTAGATGATAGTGTACAACCGTCTCAACACTCTACCCCTTGTGCTAACAATGTTCCAAATAGAGTGTCACTAGATGCTCCCCTTTATGGTGGGGATCCTAATGATAGTATCATTTGGACAGTTGTTTGATGGAATAGGAAAAATAGTTCTTTAGCCTCACATTCTTCTCCACATAATGTGGGTGAGTTGTGTTAGGATTAAGTAATAATAAGAGGGGGTGAATTAGTATTATAAGACTTTATTATCAAACTTAACAAATTCAAACTTAACCAAGGAATTACTTAAATAAGAACACACAAATAAAGTAGACAACTCATAACACTATGATTTTTTAGTGAGGAACTCCTAGCCAAGGGAAAACCCTGGTGGGGATGATACCCACAAATAATGCACTAAGAGTATGGTGTCCCTATTAGGATACCTAGCCCTGTTAGGAGCCAAATATTGCATTTAGTGCAATATCCCTATCAAAGGATAGAAACCCTTTTAGGGGTATTACAAGGAGCTCACTACTCTTAAAATGCAAAACTATCTTTTCAAAGATTTAACAAGAAGTGAACTGAACAAGAATCTACTATTCTTAAGTCATCTCGGTTATAGCTCACAACATCCTCTGTTTGATTCTCACATTGCAATGCATCTATCTATGCCACACACATCTTCTCATCTCAAGACATCTTTTCATATATACTTGATCTCATAACTTTTCCAGTTTGCTCGCAAATACATCACAAAATGTTTCCAACACATAATCAAATAGAAAATACATAGTTGGTGATCATATATCCACAAAGGTGGGGTAGGACCCAAACCAAATCCAAACTACCACTTCTCGATTCCACATTATATTCCCTTAAACATCGTGACCACTCATCTAACTTGTTACACTGTTGCACCATCTTTGCATAACTCCAACAAGGTGTAACTCTCTCTAGTCAACTCCAAAATACAAGCGACCTTAACTGAAGGTCTACTTGTGCGTGCTAAAAGTGGCCTCTATTTAGCAGAACACTTCAACATAGTCATTTCTCTTCAGCTGCATACAGGAATGAATATCAATTCATTCACCCTGCATGTCTGAAAGAATCAACCTATTGCCTTCTAGAAGGCAGGAGTATGAGTTTGCTCTCAGGTCATTGCAAACTCAGTGACTACACCGAAGACCTAAACGAAGGATTTAATCTATATGCTGAAAGTAAACTATTGATTAATCTAAATGAT
>MU221933.1:551649-564469 GCA_018584345.1 Thuja plicata
AAGCTGCGCATTTTTTTTTTGAAGCTGCGCGGTGTTTGGAGGGGAGGACAGGTGGCGGGAGTGGAGGCGATTGGTGGCTGGGTGAGGAAGCGTGGAGAGATAGGCGCGCAGGGGTGTGGGGTTTTAATCCCACATGCCCCGTGTAATAGAATTATAGTTTTCTTTTATTCAAACTTCAAAACCATTTAAATAAAAAGACAAGCTTGTCTAGTAGTTAGCCCATAAGGATTTTGAAACACTCAAATTAAAATGCAATGTGAATTTGCATATGTAAATAGCAAATTAAATAAAAAATGAACCTTATAACTCGTGATTTAATTGTGCGCACAGTGTAAAGGAACTATACAAATTTAAAACCCGGACCTAAAATCTTAGAAAAATTTTTAATTCACCCTCAACATGTGTGCAGGCCTGCATTTTAAAACTTTCAACAATCGCCTCGATTTGTGTGTAGAAGGTCGTACGACCTCTGTTTATAATTTTTTTTTGCGACAGATTCAATTTTGCCCAGATATAGGCATGTTTATAGTCATTTTTAACCGAAATGACGTTCCGGAAGCAACCGTGGAGTCTGATTTGACTCAAAGTGAATAGATAAAAAAATTAACAATAGAATTCAATAATGAGGCCTGAAATTGATTTTCAGCCCCATGGTGGGCGCCAGAAATGTGCGTGCTAAAAGTGGCCTCTATTTAGCATAACACTTCAACATAGTCATTTCTCTTCAGCTGCATACAGGAATGAATATCGATTCATTCACCTTGCATGTCTGAAAGAATCGACCTGTTGCCTTCTAGAAGGCAGGAGTATGAGTTTGCTCTCAGGTCATTGTAAACTCAGTGACTACACCGAAGACCTAAACGAAGGATTTAATCTATAAGCTGAAAGTAAACTATTGATTAATCTAAATGATTATGCAACTTTTTTTTCAATCCAAGCTGCTTAAGATTCAGTTTTAGAAGCACTAAATGAAATGTGAGATATTCATTTTAATAACACCAAATCAAAGTGTGCTCTAAATTAGATTGATTTGCTTGAATTGAAAGTAAACAACAATATTAAATAAATTCTATAAATGCAAGAAAGCTAAGAACGAAAATGCAGCATAATAACATTAAGCAAAAATTAGGATCCTTTGTGAAGGAAAAGAGTTTCTCTTTTATAGAAATCTCTCTCGAATCGACGATCGAGATCGAACAAAAAGAGTGGCTCAGATTCGATTGAAGAAGCACAATCCATGTGCAAGTGATTCGATTGGTTGAGAGAGTCAGTTGCCTGAACTGACTGGTCAGTCTTTTGGAAACATCCATATTCAGTTTTCAGTTAACTGAAATGTTTCTAAAATGATAAACAGTGGAGAATCAGTTAACTGAGTGGAACTGGATTGTTTCCATTTTGATAAATCAGTTAACTGGATTTGATGATGTCATATGCATTTTTAATAATTAAATTSATTTTGAATGCACATTTATGATTTTATAATTAATTTAATTCCTTTTTGATTTAATTGACAATTTTGTAATTTTTATTTAATTAATATGTCATAATATCAATTAAATAATTAACATAATGTTTATTTGCCAATGTATTATGATTTCAGGAATTAATTAATTAATCAATTAAGATGATTGATCAAGACCTAGGGTTTAGGTCAAATTAGTTTGAATTCGATAATTGCCTGTTTGATTTTGGACTTAGGTTTAATCAAGATTAGGGTTTCTTGATTAAATGCTGAGATTGGGGGTCTAGGGTTTAGGTGACCATTTTTAGGTGATTACACTACTACATCCTATAATACATTCATCTAAGCTCACAGGACTTAAGTCGTCCCATACTGTGCTCGCCAAGCAAAACTGAACAATTGTACCCTGTCAACTGCTTCCTGGACTTAGTCATTTTTCCAAACAGGATCTTCAAAACTAGATTGTGGTCCAAGAGACCATGCCAATAAGTAGTGTTTCCATAAAAGGAAACCTTTATGCTATACTCATCAGACCACTTTCCAACAATCTCCCCCTTTGGAATAGATGACAACACTTAGTGAAAAATGACTAAGTGTCTAATGCCAAACTACTAACTGTACATTTTTCATACTACACTTATTACCCCCCTTTGACATCAATGACAAAGGTATACTAAAAAATATAACTATACACATCAAAATTGTAGAGCTTCTCACCATAAAATCGTACCATATGAAGAATATCTTGAAAATATGTTTCCAAGATCTTAGAATTTTCTTTTCATGTCTTCTTCAAGGTATGACCTGCATGAATAGGGCCATTCAAAGAAAAGGCTGATATCTCTGCATCCTTATGTACTGTGGGCAGAGCTTCATCAAGAGACTTCTTTATTGTCTCCATTTCCTCAAGGTGTTTCTCTAGAATTGATAGTTTGGGAGTAAGCATACTCCTCAACATACCAAATCTCCCCAACACTCTTGACTTCTCAGTTTCAAGCACATTGATTTTGTCCACTAACTTGGACACTTCTTTATCCATCTCTTTAATAGATTGTGAGGAGGACCCACAGTTCTTTGCCAAGTCATCCAATGTCTTCTCATCATTATAGATTATATCCAACACATTTTGTACATGCCTAAAAGGGTTTATGCAATAGTTGTATATCTTATTTCCATGCTTGATGCAAGTCCTAACACCCGAAATAGTGGTGTCCAATATACTGATATCCCACTTCAATGACTGACATATCTCCTCTAACTTATTTTCCATGTATTCTCTCTCAACTTTCATAGCTATGTGTTGATGGGACTTTGTGACCGGGTCCGCCAACAGAGGTAAGTTGTCCCCGGGTACCGGGGTACCGGCCAACTTTGCCTATAAAGGTTTTGTGGGGAAATGAGATTCCCCGGGCCTCCAAGCACGTGAGAGTCAGGTCTTGACAGTGCGGGGCTCAGTTGGGAAATGTGACTATTTTGTTTGAGGGGGATAGTTGGTTATCTTAACTCGTCTTCTCCGAACATTCAAGTAAGTGGGGTTTCCTGCAAGCATGCATCCATTTACCAAATAAACTTCAAAAGATACTGCAGAGTTAGAAAGATTTCATCTACCTATAGTTATACTAAACATTCAAAATATCGACAATGCTCTAAAAAACTACACTAAATACTGAAGAAATATAGAACCATCAGCTCATATTTAATCAATAGCGGAGGAAAAGGAGGTCGTTAATCTACTTGAAGTATCAGAGCAGAGGACATAAAGAACACAAAGTATAAAATACCGTTAACCCAGAAGTTAGAATGCTAACAACGTCATTGAGAAAAATCTTCCTTCTTCATTAACATCTCTTCCAGAAAGCACTGGTGCGTGTTACAATGGTGACTCTAAGGGAGCATTCAACTACTGAATCAATGAATTTGACTCAAAAACTACACAGTTGAATCCTAATAGCAATATCACAATTTGACTTGCTCTAGAAAATAACTCCTACTTATCAATTGATGATCTTAAGGGGATTTATAATGAACGGTTCATTAGCCATGAAACTTCATGAAGGTTTTGAAAATGGTGTTGCAAGTAGAGTGGTTTTACCTAGGGAGGAAACTTTGTATTTAAGCGTGCCTGAGCTGGAGTAGTATTGAGATGGGTGAACTTCCGGGAAGTCTGGGTGCTTCACCTCTTTGCGAATCACCTAGATCCAAAGAGTTTTAAGTGTTCCATTCATTCTCATGAGAGATGGGATCATGTGAGCCACTACTCATGAAACATGGGTCAATGAGTTTGACTCAAAAAACTACACAGTTGAATCCTGATAGCAATATCACAATTTGACTTGCTATGGAAAATATCTCCTACTTATCAATTGATGAGATTAAGGGTCTTTCTAATGAATGTTTCATATGGCACAACACTAGGTGAAGGTTTTGTAAACAAGGTTGCAATCGGAGTCAGTTTAACCACAGAGGAAACTTCATAGTTAAACGCACTAAAGATGGAGTATTACAGGGATGAATGACCTCCCGGGAAGTCTCAGTGCTTCACCTCTATGAGCGTCACCTAGATACAATGAGTGTTAACTGTTCCATTCATTTTCATGAGAGATGGGTTCATGTGAACCACTCATGAAACATGGGTCAATGAGTTTGATTCAAAAAACTACACAGTTGAATCCTGATAGCAATATCACAATTTGACTTGTTGTGGAAAATATCTCCTACTTATCAATTGATGAGGTTAAGGGGATTTATAATGAATGGTTCATAAGGCAGAACACTTGGTGAAGGTTTTGCAAATGGGGTTACAAGTAGAGTGGGTTTAACTATGGAGGAAACTCTATAGTTAAGCACATTCGAGCAGAAGTAGTACTGGGATGGGTGGCCTCCCAGGAAGTCCCAATGCTTCACCTTTATCAGAATCACCTAGATCCAATGAGTGTTAAGTGTTCGATTCATTCTCATGAGAGATGGATTCATGTGAACCACTACTCATGAAACATGGTTCAATGAGTTTGACTCAAAAAACTACACAGTTGAATCCTGATAGCAATATCACAATTTCACTTGCTGTAGAAAATATCTCCTACTTATCAATTGATGAGCTTAATGGGATTTCTAATGAATGGCTCATAAGGCACAACACTTGGTGAAGGTTTTGCAAACAAGATTTCAAGAAGAGTGGGTTTAACCATGGAGGAAACTTCACAGTTAAGCACGCTCGAGCTAGAGTAGTACTGGGATGGGTGACCTGTCGGGAAGTCTCGGTGCTTCACTTCTATGAGCATCACCTTGACCCAATGATTTATAAGTATTCCATTCATTCTCATTAGAGATGGGTTCATGTGAACCACTACTCATGAAACATGGGTCAACGAGTTTGATTCAAAAAACTACACAGTTGAATCATGATAGCAATATAACAATTTGACTTTCTATGGAAAATATCTCCTACTTATCAATTGATGAGATTAAAGGGATTTCTAATGAATGAGTCATAAGGCACAACACTTGGTGAAGGTTTTGAAAATGGGGTTGCAAGCAAAGTGGGTATAACCATAGAGTAAACTCTGTAGTTAAGCACACTTGAGCTGGAGTACTACTGGAATGGGTGACCTCCCAGGAAGTCCTGGTGCTTCACCTCTTTGAGAATCACTTAGATCTAATGAATGTTAAGTGTTTCATTCATTCTCATGAGAGATGGGTTCAGGTGAACCACTACTCATGAAACATGGGTCAATGAGTTTGACTAAAAAAGCTAAATAGTCGAATCTTGATAGCAATATCACAACATTCTTGTCACTATTATCAAAATATTTATCAATTGAAGAATCATCATTGGTTCTTCCTATTTTTTCATTAATTCTTTCAACGCCCCCCTTTTCCATATTTTCAACACTTCCTTCTACTCATAGTTTTTTGGATCATTTTTTAAGTTTTGATCTATTCCCCTTTCATTCTCCCTTTGTTCGTTGACCTTCCTTGAACATGTAATGCATATTTCAAGCCCATATCCTTGAATTTATCCCTCACCTCTTCACTAAGAAAAGTAGCAATAAGGGAATCCAATTGAGGATCTATCCTAGAACCACTGAAATAATTGACTAGTTTTTACCAAGATTCAAGCAAAAAAGAACTAGTAGGATACACTTATCCATTACAAACTAGCTCCAATACAAACTAGTTAAGTCAAAATCAAATTGAAATCTTTCAAAAGTGCATAAACATATTTTCTCTTTCATTTTTTATGATTAAAATTTTCTTTTCAAATAAAATTTATTAACAATACTCTTCATGTGATAAATATTAAATATCCTCATTCATGAAGTGTTTGTAGTATCTTAATTTGATACATTCAAGAGAACAAAATGTACAAGACATAATTGAATGATTCTCTATTCCTTTTTATCTAAATTTATAAAGTTTTCAATCAACAAAACCATAGGCTTTCCTACCTTTACAACAAATTTTAAGTAATCCCTTTCTTCCAATAAATTCTTCATTTTCAATTTATGTGGCTTGTACTTGGAACCATTGAAATTTTTCAATTTATGATTGAGATATGTTAGTCATGACTTTCCACCATAAAAGTTTTAGAAAACTAACTAAGACAACTACTATCATTAAAATAAAAAATGACACAACACCTCTAAAAAGGCATCTCTCTGTAATAAAAACCATTAGCTATGTATCATATATTAAGATAATTAGTAAACAAAAATATAATATAAGCATAAAGTGTATAGAACCAATTAAATTGATCAAAGGTAAATTTTATTATTCATGGATAAGAATTTAAATAGTAATTAACAATCAACAAATAATGTAGGATATAGATATATGTGAAACCCCCCCCCCCTCCCCACCATTAAGAAAAATCTCCACCAATAAAGATAGACACATTGAGCTTGTATTAACCAAGTAGAAACAAGTAGATTAATATAAATCTTACAATATTGTTTAGTATGATAATATTTTGATGGTGTGAAAGTACCTACAAATAGCCATACAAAGACCTCAATATATAAACTTACAAAGGCATAAAAACCACCATAATAATACCATGAACTCAAAAGTAATCTTAAAATACCATGGTTAGAATTATAACAACAGACTAAATTAAAGTGGTCTCAAAAATAGAAAGTAACTCCTCTTACACACTAGTGCATCAGTATTCCCTCATAGGATGAGTACATGAAGCTCACTTTTTCATAGATAGGCGATTTACATGAGTGCTTTAATTTGTAAACCTCCTTTATTTAAGTTCATTACAACTATATCTCACATAATTTAGAGAATAATAATAAAATAATATCCCTCAACTCCTTGTGAGACAAATTATACATTCCAAGAAAGTTGAAGATTCAATGTTATACATTAGGATTGCAATGTAGTTGTCAAATTATCTTAACAATTATCAATAATTTCCTAAAATTTTGTATCGAAGCTTGGTTACTTGCTACCTGGGATGGCCTAGAAATATATTTTGTTTGAATTTTACATACATCGATCTAATCTTTGTACACATGAAAATGACAAGCATTTGGAAGGAGATATATCGATTTTAAACATACATTTTGTTTGAATATGAAGATCTTCAAGTTGCTTAAGATGAAAAGGTTGGAGTCATGAAATTGATATCTATGAGCAGTAAGAGGCTAGTCACAAATTTATTATAGGAAAAAAAGTTTCTTTATGTGTTGCTAAAATACTCATATATATTATTAGTAAAGAGGTGACCGCATCACAACGAGGACAAAAAAGAACATTCCTTTTGATTTTACTTATCATTCAAGTCATCCAACTTTGTCCATTAATTCATGTAATAATAAATTGATTTGATCTTATATTATAATTCATTCATGTATTCATATAGAATATATTATGCATACATCCATCTAACTAATGTGCATATATATTTATTGGAATCCTTGGATAAAAATTTGCTTCAAATTAAGAAATAGAAAAATCAAATCAATTATTACTATTTTTTAATGTTATTTTGATTGTTAGGATCAATTGCACAATAATTTAGCACTCCATTCAAACATGTAAAAGCTCTCTCTCTCTCTCTCTCTCTCTCTCTCTCTCTCTCTCTCTCTCTCTCTCTCTCTCTCTCTCTCTCTCTCTCTCTCTCTCTCTCTCTCTCTCTCTCTCTCTCTCTCTCTCTCTCTCCATAGCAATAAAAAAATATTATTATTTGTTTCCATGTATAAGCTCCCAAGATAAAAATAAATAAATTTTTAAAAAATGAAAGAAATGAGCAAATGGTAATAAAAATATAACTGGTAATAAGGAAACAATAATGACATAAACATGAAAAATAAAAAGAATCTTATATAATTAAAATTTATTAGGCTTAGATGCTTAAGTTTTGATTTATCATTTCATTGTATTCGATTAATTTTTTATTCTCTCTTTTTTCTTGTTATTTCCATCTTGAAGGGAATTGTAGAATAATCTAAAATATTAATGATAAAAAATATTATATAATTAAAATCTAAAAACCCTTCTATCTAATATTATGAATTATGAAAATTCATTTTGTCATCTATTCAACACATTTATTCTCTTAATAACATCAATAATTTTCTCTTATATTTGTATTGAGCAATTTCAACCCTAAACATTATCAAATTACAAACAATTTGTATATAGATTTGGATTAATAGTAAGCTATGCCACATAATACTTGATCAGAATATTTGAAGTTTTAAACCATTGTGGATTGTTTATATATGCACACTTCTTTTGCAATCATTTTTGCATCAACATTCAATGATGACCTACCATAGAGTTATAGTAAGCTATGTGACATAATACTTGATAAAAATATTTACGGTTCTAAACCATTGTAGATTGTTTATATATTCACACTTCTTTTGCAATCCTCTTTCCAACAAGATTTCCTGAGAGTGCTACCATAGAGTTCTAAAAGCTTTATTGACTCTCACATTTCAAGTATTAATATAATACTTTAGACAAGAGGCAGGTTGTGTATAACTTCTAGTTTTAATCATATAAGTTTATTTCATAGACATTCTCATCAAATTTCATGATCCATCATCAAAAAAAGAAAATAATACAAAAATAAATAATGAATAATTATTAGTAGACAAAACATCAATAACGATCATCACCATATGAAAGTCTCATCACCATATTCATACTTCTCCAAACACACATTGTATTGATTAACCAGCAAAGTTGTGACATACACCATTCAGTTCTTTCACATACCATGTAAACAAGCAACCCCTGAACAAAGTGCAGTCACCAGATCTCCATTCTATGCATTAGAAATTTAAAATTGCAAAAAAGTATTTCATGTTTTTCTGGCCTATTCAAACATGGAAAATGGATGATCCACATGGAAAACTGCATCTCATGTTTCATGAAAAGCATGGGCAATGATAATTATGAATTTAACATACTAAAGAGTGGCATTTATTATACTGCAGCGATGACAGTAAAGCCATGTACCAAATTTTGTTTTTTTATATAATTTGGCAACAATAGCTAATAAAATTGGTATCCATTTATAATAATTTTATATAGCTCGTACTTCCCCCCTGCAGCTGCCAACAGATATCCCTCAAGTTCAGGCAATAAATAGGGTGGAAAATGATGCACCCGTGAACAAACATCAGGACACGTGAGGTTATGAAGTTTATGTTTTATGTAAGTGCTTGCATGAATGGTTAATTTGTGCAATTAGTAATAAATGGGGAAGATACTAGTTATAGTCTATTTGTTTGTTAATTTATTTTGTAGATTGTAGAAATGGGGGTATAGCATTCTTATAAATTGAAGTGAATTTGGTAAACATTTAACATGATCAGTGATGTTAGTACTACATGTCTTTTGGTATCATGTGGGCTGAAGGATACTAGATCTCCTGACCTTTGTGCTTTACTACAAGAAGTTCTCATCAATTGCGCATTTAAAGAAATTAAAATCATAATTAAGACATTTTGTGCATAAGTATTAGCATTTGTGCATAATTATAAGCAGTTTACTAGCATACTGAAACAACAAAAGTATTATCAAAATCTTATGTAAGATTTGTAAGCTTCCCATATTCAACTTAAACAATATATTATATGACACCTGTGTACAATAATAGAAAACTCTATGAAGCAGGTAACTGCATAAAAAGGAAGACCAAATTTCAACAACAAAACCAGACTCTCCCCTTTCATACCTATGGAGGGGACAAAGTACACCAACAATATCAAATAATAGAAGAAATACTGAAATATGATTATTTTATAATTGTAAAGTAGTATGATTACATTTTATAATCAAGGAATTAAGTATAATCATAATTGTGATTTATTCATATTTAATTATGTAATTTGGACATCCCTCATACTCATATATTAATACATATTGATTATGTCATTGGGACCAAATATTAATAGAGGCTTGATCAAGTTTCTTCCAAAAAGAGAAAAATACTGATTATGTTTATGGATGACCTATTACATTATTGAAAACTTCTTATAAAATTATTGCTAAAGCTCTAGCTACTAGAATTAAACCAATAGCCATGATGATAGTTAGACCTAAGCAAACAGGGTTCCTTGTTGGAAGATTTATTTTGGACAATTTAATATTAGCTTGGGAAACACGTGAATTGGAACAACAATCAAGACGAAATGTGTTGTTGGTAAAACTGGATTTAGATAAAGCCTACAATAAGATGACATGAAGATTTATTATCAAAATGTTGGACTGGTTGGGTTTGGTCCCAAAATTTGTAGGCATATCCAAATGCTTTTTAACGATGCAAATGCTCAATTGAGGATCAATAATTCAGTGTTTGGTCCATTTCTTTTACAACGTTCAACCAGGCATGTCTGCCCCTTATTTCCATTCCTATATGTGCTAGATGTTGACGCTCTTGGCTACTTGCTTCCAAAATATAATCAGTGGAACTTGATCAAGGACATTTCCATTCCTAATTCACATTTTGTTGATGACACTTTGTTGTTTATTCAAAATTATTAATCAGAAATTAAAAATGTTTTAGAGGTTCTTGATTTATATTGCTCTATTTCAGGTTTTAAATTGGCTCATCATAAAACTGAATTTTTAATGATTCAATTAGATCTAGTTCCTCATTGGATCCCAAAAGAATGGAAACAAAATAAATATGGGCATATTACACGGTATCTGGTATTCCATTTGGGTTGGGGGTTTTTCTTCATGACATGTGGAATTGGTTCATCACAAAGCCAAAATATAAAATCTTTAATTGGGGCAATAAGTATCTTTCAAATTAGTTGGAAAAATACAAGCGATAACCCAAATTTTTTTAGCCTCTCATGTATACTATTCCTCTTGCTAGATGCCCTCCAAATAAGGTTATGAAGACCTTAATAATCTCATTTCTCAATTCCTATGGACTAATTGGGAGGGAAAAATGGGTTTCAAATTTGCCTCTTGGTTACATTGTATACAACCAAAAGATAAGGGTGGTTTGGGTTTGATATGAATAACAAATGGAAAAATGTGGGTTGGTTGAATAAAATTCTACTTGCTCCATTCTTTCATCTTAAAGCTTCTTTCTAATTGCAATCCATTTGGAAAGCTTGGAAACAAGTATGTTACTTTTTAAACTAGAGAAAGGATTCATTGTAGCATGGTTTTAGCTTTGCTCATTCTTCCATCTGGTGGAACAAGCTTGTGCTATATCATGGGCAAATTCTTTCTGTTACCTTTCCCAAACAAACTCATTATCTTTTTAATGAGAAATGAAATTGTAGGTTGAAAGAAAAGAAATGGAGGAGCTTAAGTTCTCAGATATGGAAGTCTAAGGTAGAGAGGTCAATGCACAAATATTGGCTTGGAAAGTTTTGCATCACAAGCTGCCTGTAGGGGACAACCTGAAATTTCTAAAATTATCACCAGCTAAGTGCCCATTTTGTCATCGCAATGAAACTCTAAAACATATTTTTGGGGACTGTTTGACAGCTAAAAAGAAATGGAATATTGTATTGAGCCAATTCCTAGTTGTATTTGATCATGCTTTATGTTGGAAAGAAGCATTTTTTTGTTATAGTCTTCATAAGAATGTGATTGTAGACTCTATGAGGTAGTGCATTTTGTTGCATGTATAGAAAAGTAGATGTGAAATGTTGTTTTCTAAGCATATACTGCATGAGGAAATAGATATTTTAAAATTTTACTGTGACATTAATGTTTTAATTCATCTTTCTATGTTTTCAGCTGAAGAAGGGACTCAAAGAAGATGATGGTTTCAGCAGGGATTTGGATATAATCATACATCAATTTTTGCAATGCCATTAAGGAGATATAAAATGTAAGAGGCACTTATAAAATCTTTTCAAATTTCAAGTTTAATTTGTATTTGCTGCTATGATTTGTGAGCTGGTTGGACCAGCCAGTTGCTTTTTCTTTTTCCTTCCTTGTAGTATACAGTTTTTGTGGAGTCATGGGATCTGATGTGGTTATTTATACCTCTCAAGCTTTTATGTATCTGCTGTTATGTATGGAAAGCTGGTTAGCTAGTTGTAAGACTTGGTCTGTTATGTGATTTCTAAGTTGTATTTTACTTTTATTATGATTATATGCAATCCTATGTCAGGATTGCTTTTTTTTTAATCATATTAGTTTTGTTCCATACCGAAAAAAAAATAAAGAAAAAATTGTACAATAGTACATGAGCATGTGTGAATGTTAGATGTACAGTTATTTTTTAAACTCTTCCCACTATCAAATTATTTCCTTAAAAATGAAATGAGCATACAATTACCTTTTTGAAAGCTTAAGACCTCTCCTCCAAAACCTAAAAGGAAGAATGCTCAATAATCTATATTTCATTTGTGCTTTGATGATCCTCCAATATAGGTGGGGTAAAAGAATTTTCTAACTTTAACCATTGAATTCCTAAACTCTTCTCACAGTCAAACATTTATTAAAATATCAAATAAGTTCACAACTGCTTTTTTCAAATCTTAAGCACCTCTCCTCCTACAACATCTAAATAGAAACATTCCTAGTAATTTATACCTCAACTAAAACTTTAAGATACACTCTAAGGTTTGACCGATTCCTTCCGCCACTGTTTCTTGTTCAAACAATAGCTGTTAACTTTGCAATTCAAACTCTGTTCCCATGCGGAAGTTGAGTGGATGGCCGTAAATGTTTGATTGCATAAAACAACAGATACTTAAAGAATGATTTCAATTTCCTGAATTCGTTTGTATCTATTTTGGCAATACATAATTGAATCCAGAAACAGCAATAAGAATGAGATACTTCAAGATTTCATAGAAAAATCATTGCTGCAGCAGACAGAAGACATGGGCGGCCTCACAATGCAACAAACAGGTTTCC
>MU221933.1:564519-591522 GCA_018584345.1 Thuja plicata
GCAGACAGAAGACATGGGCGGCCTCACAATGCAACAAACAGGTTTCCACCTCAATCGGTTTCTATTTGCCAGCTTACTCCCGCTCTGGGCTAAAAATGGGAATTTTGGAAGAGTACGTAATCCATCAGAGCATGTAAAAGGGGGATTGTTGTCAGATACAGCTGAAGCCTGGAAATGGTCTGATAGACGTATGCAAAATGTGGAAGCATAGGCAAGGCACGTGAACTGTTTGATCAGATGCTTCAAAAGAAATGTGACCTCATGGAATGCTATAATCGTAGAGGATATGTACAAAAAGCGTTTTTTTGAAAAGGATTTATAACTTTCAACCAAATGCAACTTTTACCATCATCCTTCCTGTCTGTACCCAAATGGGAGCTTTGGAACAGGTGGCATCCATCATAGGATGAGCAATAGAGGATATTTGTCAGATGTTGCATCTGCAATTGCCGTGGTAGAGATGCATGCAAAATGTGGAAGCATGCGCAAGGCACGTGAACTGTTTGACAAAATGACTCCAAGAATGGTTTGACAGAATGCCATGAAAGAGTATATGGAAAATTTGGAAGCATAAACAAGGCACGTGAACTGTTTGACAGAATGCCGTGAAAGACATGTATGCAAAATTCGGAAGCATAGACAAGGCACGTGAATTTTTTTGACAGAATGCCTACAAGAATGATTTCAGAGAATGCCGTGATTACAGGATATGCAAATTTGGAAGCGTAGACAAGGCGCGTGAACTGTTTGATAGAATGCCTGCAAGAAACATATTCTCTTGGACGCCCTTATTGCATGATACTGACAAAATGGATTATGTGAACAGACTTTCGAAACATCCAACTAAAATACAATTACAATCTTTCGACATCCTCCCAGCCTCTGCCAAATCGAAGCATGGACATCCATCAAAGCATAATAGGGGAATTTAATAGTTCTTAGACATGTATGCAAAAATGAAGCTACACAGTAATAAAACCTACACATTCAACCTTGTGAATAATTATTATAGGTAATTGTAGTTACAATTCATCATACAAATTAGTCAAGAATATCTGAGATTAAGGGAGCTATGCTTTGGACGAAATATATGTTTAGGTTGAAACTGGTGAAATAATATTTTTGATGTGTCTTATATGATTATGACTTGTTAAGGTATTAAATTGTGATGATCTATGTTTAGAGGTTGTTGTCTGAATATTGTATTATATGTTTGTAAATTCCTGAGTTTCATGGTTTCGTGTCTAAGTTGGGATTATGCAATGGACTAAATTATTGATAATCTTTAAGGCTTCACTAGATTAGTATAGTCACCCGTTTTCAAGGATTACATCTTCATGGTTATTCATGCATGAAGTAACATAGTAGTTATTGTGGTGAATCAACAAATTCAAATGGTGGTCATCTTAGTAGAGATGGGATATTTTCTATCTTAGTTACAAGTTGAATAGTGTGTCTTGTCATAGTGAGGTGTTGCCTTAATTATTAAGATGTTCTTAGGATGATTGCTATCTTAGTTTAAAGTTGGATTGTGTTGATTAGGTATACCAAGGTATTACATTATGATCAAGGTATTTCCTTGTCCAGATGTGCTAGGGATCATTGGAGTGGTTGTAGCCACACAAACTATGTTCAATGTAATTAGGACTCAAATGTTTGGAGTTTTATATGTGTCTATATGTATACATAATTGTGCATGTGTCCATTGGTCAATCTAGTAATATTAAGTTCTAGATTAGCTAAGTAGTGGATTCCATAGCTCTCTTGGATTGGTTCCATGAGTTAGCTACACAATTACTTAGATTGTAGAAACCTTGCACCAATAAAATGGGTTCAAGACCTCTAAATGGCCATGCACCTCAACAAAATCCATGTGAAGTTGAATATCTCATTGTAATCAAGTATACGACAAAAAGTGGGCATGATACTTAGGTTGGCCTCCAAGAAAAGTATTGTACACTCTAGTAATAAATTGGTAATGCACGTTCTTACATTCTATGCATTAATCAATAACTTTAGTTGTAGTAAAGAAGAATGAGTATTATTTCTAAATTAATGAATCTAACTATGTAAGGACCTCCTTATTATAAAATTAACATAAGATAAAAAAAAAATACACCTAATTTGTAATATCATCACACCAAAATAATTTTTAGATTTGAATGAATGGTAATTATTTAATTTACTACAATGTCTCCAACGACTCACTCTGCTTCTCCAACGGCTCGCCCTGTGTCTCCAACTACTCCATCTAGTCTGTGCTCTACAATGAGTGCCTTGAAAAATCTAAGCAATTCATTTTTAGGTTAATATGTGAATAGAAATAAATGTGATTTTTTTATAATGCTGGTGTGACGGTCGTCCATGGTGTTACTGCAGAAACGACTAGACCTATTGTTGTTCCTATACAGGGTGAATCACTGATTGTTGACTCAGTTTCAATTGTTACAAGGCTTCCTAGGATGGGGTAATTAGATGTGGAGGGTGCTAACCTACTGTTGGTGGTGGGTAATATCCCTAAAAATATTGGGGGTAGGGATTTTGTTGGTATTGTGTCCTCTAGGAACGCCTCTCAAGGACCTAGTACTGGTTTTACTATTGTTGGTGGACAGATTTTTTCCCATGTTTCCAAATCTACACCTTCAAAGGAGAAGCCTCGACCTCTTTCTTGTGCCAAGACATCCCCTATAGTGGTGTGTGACCCAGATGTGGTGGAAAATGTGGACTTCTACCAACATTGTGGGTTGGTTTGCAGATTCATTATTTTTTTGCCTTCTCTTCCAGATCTTCATCGTTGGGTGATGGGTTCCTGGAGACCCTTGGTCCCTGGTAATATTGAGATTTTCCCTTGTGCAAAGGGTTTTTTGTAGCTATTTTTACTTATTCTAAAGAAATAGATTTAGTGTTAAGCATGTTGTGGGTTTGGGGGAATCACTCTCTCTCAGCCAAACCCTAGACAATTTCCTGTAACCCTCTTACTGAACCACTTAGTGTGCATCTAGTGTGGGTTCGACTCCCCAATTTTTCCCTTCACTTTTGGGAGAGCTCTTGTTATGAGGTCATTGGCAATTCTATTGGTTGTTCATAAAGGTGGTTGAGGCTACGACAACTATGGGTCTCTCTACCTTTGCATGTAATTTACTGAACATTGGTATCTCCACACCTCTCCCTAGAGATGTGGTTCTCACGGTGGGGGATAGGCAATGGAATCAAGCAGTGGATTATGGGGGCATCACATTTCAATGTCACTAGTGTTTCTACTAGTCACTTGGCAACTGATTGTTCTCTCTTGAGGCGTAAAGGAACTACCACTTGGTGGAAAAATGGTAGTGATAACATGTGACTATCCCACCTTCCAATGCTTCCTTTGACGAAGAGTCATAGGCTAATGATGAGGATGAAATTCCTGCTGCAAGTCCGGGTGACGTTCCTGGTGCAAATCTGGGTGACGCTTTTGTTGTAAATCTGGGTTACACTCTTTTTGTAAATCAAGTTGTCCAAGTGACTACTTCCTAGCCTACTCCTTTTGGTGATCCCACCTCTAATCATAATGCTTATTATTTTCCCATTGCTCTTTCTCTACTCCAATCTTCAGATGATAGTGTACAACCCTCTCAACACTCTATCCCTTGTGCTAACAATGTTCCAAACAAAGTCTCACTAGATGCTCCCCTTTATGTTGGGGATC
The DNA here is from genome assembly GCA_018584345.1 of Thuja plicata. Lineage (NCBI taxonomy): Eukaryota > Viridiplantae > Streptophyta > Pinopsida > Cupressales > Cupressaceae > Thuja > Thuja plicata. Next base: position 568,208 of record MU221933.1, read on the forward strand.
CTAATGATAGTATCATTTGGATAATTGTTTGATGGCATAGGAAAAATAGTTCTTTAGCCTCACATTCTTCTCCACATATTGTGGGTGAGTTGTGTTAGGATTAAGTAATAATAAGAGGGGGTGAATTAGTATTATAAGACTTTATTATCAAACTTAACAAATTCAAACTTAACCAAGCAATTACTGAAATAAGAACACACATATAAAGTAGACAACTCATAACACTATGCTTTTTTAGCGAGGAACTCCTGGCCAAGGGAAAACCCTAGTGGGGATGATACCCACAAATAATGCACTAAGAGTATAATGTCCCTATTAGGATACCTAGCCCTGTTAGGAGCCAAATATCACATTTAGTACAATATCCTTGTCAAAGGATAGAAAGCCTTTTAGGGGTATTACAAGGAGCTCACTACTCTTAAAATGCAAAACTGTCTTTTCAAAGATTTAACAAGAAGTGAACTGAACAAGCATCTTCTATTCTTAATTCATCCCAGTTATAGCTCACAACATCCTCTATTTGATTCTCACATTGCAATGCATCTATCTATGCCACATACATCTTCTCATATCAAGACATCTTTTCATATATACTTGATCTCATAACTTTTCCAGTCTGCTCACAAATACATCACAAGATGTTTCCAACACATAATCAAATAGAAAATACATAGTTGGCGATCATATATCCACAAAGGTGGGGTAGGACCTAAACCAAATCCAAACTAGCACTTCTCGATTCCACATTATATTCCCTTAAACATTGTGACCACTCATCTGACCTGTTACACTGTTGCACCATCTTTGCATAACTCCATCAAGGTGTAACTCTCTCTAGTCAACTTAAAAATAAAAGTGACCTTAATTGAAGGTCTACTACATCCTATAATACATTCATCTAAGCTCGCAGGACTTAAGTCATCCCATACTATGCTCGCCAAGCAAAACTGAACAACTGCACCCTGTCAATTGCTTCCTGGACTTAGTCATTTTTCCAAACAGGATCTTCAAAACTAGATTGTGGTCCAAGAGACCATGCCAATAAGTAGTGTTTCCATAAATGGAAACCTTTATGCTATACTCATCAGACCACTTTCCAACAATCTCCCCCTTTGGAATAGATGGCAACACTAAGTGAAAAATGACTAAGTGTCTAATGCCAAACTACCGACTCTACATTTTTCATACTACACTTATTACCCCCCTTTGACATCAATGACAAAGGTATACTAAAAAATATAACTATACACATCAAAATGGTAGAGATTCTCACTAAAACATCATACCATATGAAGAATATCTTGAAAATATGTTTCCAAGATCTTTGAATTTTCTTTTCATGTCTTCTTCAAGGTATGACCTGCATGAATAGGGCCATTCAAAGAAAAGGATGATATCTCTGCATCCTTTTGTACTGTGGGAAGAGCTTCATCAATAGACTTCTTTATTGTCTCCATGTCCTCAAGGTGTTTCTCCAGAATTGATAGTTTGGGAGTAAGCATACTCCTCAACATACCAAATCTCCCCAACACTCTTGACTTCTCAATTTCAAGCGCATTGATTTTGTCCACTAACTTGGACACTTCTTTATCCATCTCTTTAATAGATTGTGAGGAGGACCCACAATTCTTTGCTAAGTCATCCAATGTCTTCTCATCATTATATATTATATCCAACACATTTTGTACATGCCTAGAAGGGTTTATGCAATAGTTGTATATCTTATTTCCATGTTTGATGCAAGTCCTAACACCAGAAATAGTGGTGTCCAATTTACTGATATCCCATTTCAATGACTGACATATCTCCTCTAACTTATTTTCCATGTATTCTCTCTCAACTTTCATAGCTATGGCCTTCTCCAAATAAGTAAAGTGAACATCAAATTCATCAATGACCTTGTGCAAATTATTGACTGTATCATTTCCTTGAAAGGTGAAAGGTAAGGGTAGAATGTTGTTGCTTCTATCTACAACCATGTCCAAAATATTTATCTTTTTCTCTGTCCTCTATTTTGATCTCTCCTTAGCCTTAGCAAAGGCTATGAATGACAACTTCATCAATTCATCCTCATCCATTCCATCAACATCAGTGTGCATAGGTTTATCATCACTTGCTAACAGTAGAGTTGAAGAAACAGGAATGGATACATTAGCTTCTTGCTTAGCTTCATCCTCATCCTCAGCTTCCTTCTTTACCTCAACCATTATTTCTTTAAGTTATTCCTTAGTTCCTTGATCTTTTTCCTTAGTAGATCCTTTCATTTCTTCCCCAATCAATGTGCCAAGATCTGATGTATTGACTATGCTCTATTTATTTGTCTCATCATCCTCAGTAACTATATCAACATTCCCTTGAAAAGGCTCACCAATATCCTACGAAGTGTCCAAACAGACATGCACACCAATAACAAAGAAATATGGTTCCTTAAATGTATTGAAGAACTTATTACTATCATCTTCATCCTTAGATGAGTCAATGTGTACTTCTACAGATTTGAATGTCTCTCCTTTCATAATGGTTTTGGGCTTTGTAGCCTTGTGCTTAGGAGGTGAAGAATTTTTTTTTTCAACTTCCATTAATACCTTGTCAATATTTTTGTTAGTATTTTCTATTACTTCAGCATACTTCCTCCCCATAATCTTTATCAATCTTGTTTTTAGTCTCAACAGAGGCTTAATGGATTGCATTATTTTGTCATGCTCAACAAGTGAAACAATAGGTAGAATGTTTTCTATGGATTTTATCCTTATCTTTTAATCTTCTTTGAGTGCTAACTACTTCCTTACTTTCAATTTATCTTACAAGTCCTTAGGAATACTGCCTTCGATTTCAAGTAAATTATTTTTAAACACTTGCATGTGATTAATAACAATGTTTTCAATTAGAATTTTATCATTTTCACTATACCTCTCATAGTATCTAGGAAATTTATTTATCTTTTCTTGATCAACTATCCTCTTTTCCAACATCCTTAGATCAGGTTTCCAAAGTTGTCTCTCAGGTGGTTTCTCTTGTGCTATTACTTCAGTTTTCTCCTTTGTTTTCTTCTATGTTTTCTTTTATTCGGTCTTCTTTTCTTATTTCTTCTCTTCTTCTTTCTTCTCCACTTCTGTCTTCTGTCTTTTAGGAGGTGAGTTTTGTTTAGTGGACCTTGTTCTTCTCACAAGAATCTATGTTGTCTTCTTTGTTTAAGTCAATCTTAATCTCTATGATGTCCTTTTGGGTGGTGTAGGAGTGGTATCAGGTACATCAACCATAGTAGGAGGTGAATCAACAACCTCTATAGATTTATGAGGTGGAAGGGCTGAAGGAGCAGTGCTCGCCAATCCATAAGCTCCTTATTCTATCTTATTTCTCACCTCTTTCATCTCATCTCTGCTAATACCTACCTTCTCTACAATATTGTGAACTGCTTTCTCAATCTTCATTTTTCTTTTTACCCTAGTTTTCTCATCTATGATTTTGGCAGACTTTTCTTCATAGGTACCCCACCTTTCTTCAATAGAATAAATCTCATAAGATAGAACATGTTCTACTTGCATGGTAAGAACCTCTACACTAACCTCATAACTCATAGGGTAACTCCACTTCTTTCTAGGCTCGACTGCCTTGAAGCATACACAATCACTTTCAACCATGAAATAGATTGTATCTTTGTATTTATCAACTATTTCCTCAGGGATTCTCATTCTTTCCTTCATTTTTCTTTGAATAATTTTGAACATTGCGAAGATTTCTCCATCAACCCATGTACTATTTTGCCTTCTATAATTGTTTGTTACTTGAATACTTGTGGGTTCACTGTCTTTCCATGCCCTAGGGTACATTCCAGGAAACTTATGAACTATATGAATGTAGATATGTATCAGTAAAGATCCAAACCTGAATTCTTTTGATTTGTCTCACTTAATTTTCTTATCATTCTCCAAGAATTATTGTCTTATACTTCTCACAAGTTGTATTTCACATTTTCCTTCACCATTTTATAAGCCATCATAATAACACTCATGGAAACTGAATTAGGTTTTCTTCTATAATGAAGTTTGTATCCCAAAAACCTAGAAATAAATCTTACATCTTGTTGTAAGATGTTGGAAATTTTCATTTCCCTCTTATCCCACTTAGAATGTTTTAGGGTTTCAACTTGTTCCTTTGTGTTCTTCTTCACAATAGTGATAATGCCAGTATTATCCAACCCGTCACATCATGAATCAACTTGCTGTAAATCTTAACAAACTACTCACCTATCCATAGAAACTGTTCATGGAGTTTGCTAAGAATGATCGTGATCCACTCTTCCTCATCAAATTTGTAGAGTTCTGCCATTCACATGATACCTAGTTTCTTTAAATAAGCAAACTTATCCTTCCAAGTTCCATCATCCTTTTTCATGTCTTTCATCTCTTTGAAGATTTCAAAGCCCCCCAATGACTCATAATTGCAATGTGTGTATGCCCTAATATCCTCCACATGAAGTACGTCGTATGGTCTTTCCCAAAACACACCTTCAGGATCATCCTCTATGGAATTGTAAGGGTGTTTCTTAAACTTGTACCTTGACCTCTCACTAAAATCAAAGATCAATGGAGTATCCATACTAAAAAGAGATCATATAAGATCAAATACCTTTTACTTGATGAATCATGGTATGCACACTCAACGATCTTATAAATTCTCTAGCTTCTTTTCTTGCTCCTCTAGTCTCCTTCAATTCTGTTTGAATAATGAATAAAAGTGTTTACTTAAATGATCTTATACTTTGCCTGCACAATTTGACACATTTCCCGATGAACCTGTAAGTCTGCAATGAGCTAGTCATCCATCTTTCTAGCGATCATCTAAAATACTATGTATAACCAAGCTATCTCAGATATAGACTCTAAACCAATCACATTTACTGTACATAAGCTCGCATTAGCTTATTCTACACAAACATGGGCTAGATAGATTTATGTTTTATTTCTCAAAAGCTCCCCCTAAGTCCAGGTTTGGCCATTTAGGTTGATGTAGAAACATCAGGTGAGGGTTCAGTAGCATCTACTGAATCTCCCTGAACCTTAGTCTCACTCTGTTGCTTCACTTTCCATACTTTACCATTGTCCTTGTTACCTTCCTTCACAAAATGTTTGTCAAACTCATCCATGTATTCTTCCATACTTTTTCCAACATCACCAATATTTATCTTTATAATAACAGGTGGTGGTCTTTTTTTGCTTGCAGCTCCATTATGCTTGCAAAAAATTTCTATATGTCCTTGATTATTACATTTATAGTACGTAGGAGATAATCTGTTCTGATTAACTTGTAACCTACAATTCCTTGCGATGTGCCCAAAGTTGTTTCACTTGTGACATGTAATCTTAGTTGTTGTTTCTTCTCTGATGTAATCTTGCCTAGTGTTGGATTGATCAAGTTTTCTACATTCTGCCTTTTGTTAGAATTTGAAGAATTCAACAATCGAGATCCACTGTATGCAAAATAACCTATTACAAAATGAAATATTGGAGACAAAACTCAGAATGATCTACTTAATCTCCCTAAACCTTAGTCGCACTATGTTGCTTCACTTTCCATACTTTACCATTTTCCTTGTTACCTTTCTTCACAAAATGTTTGTCAAACTCATCCATGTATTTTGTCATACTTTTTCCAACATCACCAACATTTTTCTTTATAATAATAGGTGGTGGTCTTTTGTTGCTTGAAGCTCCATTATTCCTACAAAACTTCGTTATATGTTCTTGATTGTTACATGTATAGCATGTAGGAGATGATATGTTCTGATTAACATATAACCTACAATTCTTTGTGATGTGCCCAAAGTTGTTGCACTTGTAACATGTAATATTAGCTGTTGTTTCTTCTCTGATGTAATCTTTCTTAGTGTTGGATTGATCAAGTTTTCTACATTTTTCCTTCTGTTAGAATTCAATCACTAAGATCCACTATATGCAAAATAACCTGTTACAAAAGTAAATATTGGAGACAAAACTCAGAATGATCTGAAAGAAAAAATATTCATTTAGAGAGGGAATAATAATTACAAAGAGATAAATCCTTATAAAGGAGATCAAACACCAAAAGGTGGAGAAACCTAGGTTGCATGAATAATTAATAAAAGAATTAATTATAACATGCCTAAAGTTTAGCTTAAGTAAACTAGAGATAAAAAGGTGACTGGATAATTAAATCAATAATGATTTAATTAATAATTGAAAATACAAATATTTGTTTACTCCAACACCCCCCTTAAGATAAACTTAAGGAGAAGCTAAAAACCTAGAAACAACTACTAAAAGCAGTAAATTTGGGTCTCGGCAACAAGGCTTGATCAGGTACCCAATCACAACCAAATCTCTATAAAGTGGAGAAATGAAGAAAACCACATGGGAAAAACTCTACTCCAAAAAGAGATGGAAAAAGTATGCTGAAAAAACATGAAGGAAGGAAGACCTATCCTCACTGAGACCCGCCAACAACAACTTCCTTCACATGTATAAAAGCACACAACTAAACATAGCACGAAGAAGCCAAAGGTTTAGTGAAGATTTCATCAACCTGCTCCTCTGTAGGTATGTACTCCAAGATGAGAGCACCATCCTAAATCAACTATCTGATGAAGTGCATGTGGATCTCAATGTGTTTGGTGCACTAATGCTCCACTATGTTGCGGGAAATGTGTATGACACTCTGATTTTCACACCAAAGAATAGTGGGACTATCATGAGGAAACCCAAACTCAGTCATAGACTAATGAAGCCATAAAATCTCCTAACTGGCTAACACTATTTCTTGGTAATCATCCTTTGTAGATGATAATGTAGTAGTAGTCTGCTTCTTGCAAGACCATGTGATAGGACTAGATCCAAGGAAAAATAAAAAACCATAAGTAGAACTTCGATCATTAGCATCACTAGCCCAATATGAGTCAGTTAAGCCAATGATGTGTGGAGAACTTGATGTGTAGTAAATGGCAAAATGTGTAGTGCACCAAAGATCCCACAAGTTAAGTTTGGTATCTTGCTAATGGCTCTCATGAGGATCATGGGAGAACCTAGAGATAAGTCTAGCCACAAAGGAAAGATCAGGATGGGTGTGTGTCAAATACAACAAGATGCCAATCAACTGTCTATACAAAGTGGAGTCCACTGGGGCTATAGGACATGTGGAATATTGTTGGGTTAATCTTATGGAAAGATAAGTGCTGAGAGGGGAGGGGTGAATAAGTACTTATAAAACTTTTAACCACTATTCAATCCTTTTCACCGAACTGAATATTATTCATAAAAACATTCAAAAGAATGTAAAGTAAATCAATAAACCATGACACATAACACCATGATTTTTGTTCACGCATAAATCCTTTTTTAGAGGAAAAAAATGCGGTGGGGATGGCACCCACAATCCTTCACTTCTGCAGAACAAAAGTTGCTTGGTTAGAACTACAACGTTAGCTACTTCTGGTAGCTTACCCTATTAGGAGTATTATACTCATTCAAGAGTACAAAAAGGCTTATCTAGTCTACTTGATTAAAGGATTTTACAATCTCTCATCTAAGAGATGTACCCAGTTAGAGGATTTACAAAATAAGACATGTTAGGGCCTACCCAGTGGATGAGATTTCTAAACTCCTAACTATTACAAAAACTTATTACAAAAATGTCTGCAAGTATGCATCAACCATAATGTTGTTCAAACTTTTTATGCTCTACAAGTGCATTACCTCTTTCTGCACTCTGTAACTCAACTATTCTGCACCCTATATCTTCTTCATTTTGTCTTTAGTTGTGTCATTGTAACTACCTCTCTCTCTCTCTCTCTCTCTCTCTCTCTCTCTCTCTCTCTCATATTTTCCTTCTTCTCTGTGTAATCTTNCTCCCTCTCTCTCTCTCTCTCTCTCTCTCTCTCTCTCTCTCTCTCTCATATTTTCCTTCTTCTCTGTGTAATCTTCAACATTCTCTCCTTTTTATTTAATCTTCATGTTCTATTCATTTTATATGATCTTAGGTGGTTAACCTAATTAGATCCTTCTCCTTGTCTAGTGGAGTTGAGGTAGTACAATGTTGGTTTAATTCTGAACACATTTATTATTCTTGAATATCATTGGTTGAATTGCCTTGTGATCATGTGCAATCATATTGGTGCAATACCAATGTTCAACCTAACTTCTGTCTTGAATACCATGAAATTTTCCCTGCTTGGCGTCTAGGTTCATTGTATTCAAATTTAAATTGTTATGTTGGCTCTTTTGTGTTCAGTAATGAGATTTGATCTTTCTCGGTGACTAACTTTGTTCTATGTCTCAGTGACTAACTCTGCTCGGTATCCATTCTCTTCTTAAATTGGTAACATGCTACTATTCAGTGCTTGGTGTCATTGATAGTCTTCTTTATCGACTGTCTTAGTGTATTCTTTCTCTTTATCGATTGTCTTCCTTAGTGTATTCTTTCTCTTTACCGATTGTCTTCATTGACTATTATGAATTTGACAAACCTAATGACAACAAACTAACTCATAGGAGTATTAATCTCCCCCTTTATCATTAGTTGGCATTTTGACAAAAACTTCAAAGTCATCAAAATTTTGTGTAACTCCCCCTATACACATGCTTATATATTCCTTACCATTATATATCCATTTATATTGTATTATCCCCTTATGTGCTATACTATACATACTATAATATCCCCTTAACTGTATTATCCCCCCTTTTTGACAAATATGCCAAAATCAAAATTGCTTAGGGCTTGGTGGGATCTATGATACCTTGTCAAAAATGTGACTGTACTGCTTCTATATATCGGCTAAGGATGAATCCCATGAATCTTTGATTGTTTGAAGTATAACAAGTTGAGTAGCAACATCAGCTAGAAATCCAATGATGGTGTCAAGTCAACTACCATCAGGGGTGTTCACCAAATCTTTGGCCTTCTTCAAATGCCTTTGCATGGATTCCATGTGGGGAATCAAAAGTGCTTGCATCTATAGAAGTTCTATCGTTCTCTTCTTTTCTTAGTTTTTATTGCTTCCACATCAAGTGTTTCAACCTCGAATAGTAGACTTGTAAAGAACCAGGCTCGGTAGAAACATTTTTCAGCTGCTAGGTGCTTGGTCTCAATAAAATCATCTTTCTTCTTGATATCCTTGATAAAGTAATAAATATAACAAACTTTCTAAAAAATTAAAAGTATATAAGACAACTTAGTCTCAATCTCGGTAAATGCCTTAGAAAGTGATACCTTATCAACTGTAATGTTGTCTACAATGGATTCAAACATTTTTAGTTCCATCTTCCTTGAATGCATCTTCATCATGTAGTCAGTAGTGTCTTTATTTGGATTTTGGACTTGCTCTGCTAGTCGTTCTACCTGACGAATGATGTCTTTTTTTTCATCAACAGTGGCATCTGGGATAATGTCCTGTAAGACATCCTTGACACTTTCCAAAACATTAGTCTTCTTCCTATTCTGAAGTAATTTGTTTTGCATTGCCTTAAGTTTCACTAGTTCAGCATACTTGTTCATTTCATCTTAGTCCATAGTAAATAGGTTGACATTTGGTAAAATTATCAGTTGACTCAAATCTACATGTTCCCTCTTCTTTGATTTATTATTATTTTCTTTCTTCTTTGGTAAGTGTGATGCCTACAGTGCATTAGATATTGTCTATGTTGTACATGTTCTAGCTCTTTTCTCTTCTTGTTTTCTTTCTTCCTTTTTCACTTCATGTTTCTCTTCTACCTTCTTTTCTCCTAGTGTGTCCCATTTCTTCTCATTTGTATGCTTCTCAACTTCCTTCAGTTCATTTTGTTCTTTTGGTTCATCTTTGTTGGGCTCTTTTTGTTGTGTAATAGACTTAGTTGGGGGAACTGATTCAGTGTTCAGTGTTGCTACTTTCTCGGCAACCGTATCCTTTTTGTTTTTCTTGTGTTTCTCAACTTCATTTACCTTTTCTTTCTCTGTTTCCTTTTCCTTCCATGTTTCCTTTTGTTGGTCAGTTTCTACATGATCTATATCCATAGAAACTAGATCATTATCACCTTGAGTTGTGTGATAATCTAGTACTTGTTCCAATACAGGCTGTAGAGTAGTATCTTTATCGTTGATGTTAATTTATTTTGTATTGATGTCCTTGGTTTCCATAACATTCTCATCTTGTGATGTATCATCTTCAGGATCTTTGTCTGTAATATCCTCAATAACAATTTCACCAGTGTTAATTGTCAGTCAATAAGATTATTCTTATCTTGATCATCTTTGGCAACTTCATCATTTATATTCTCCTTTTCTTTGTTAGCTTTGGATTTAGGCTCTTTGATGTCAAATATCTATCTCTATTTTACATCGGTTTCCAACTATAATCTCTCCAAGTCTCCTGTCAAAATCCTTAAAGATCTTTCTTTAACAAGGAATAATTTGGAGTTTTGTTTCAAGGTCTCCTCAATGTCTTCAACAAATAGATTTGGTATAGTTAGCACAAGATATCTTTCTCTCATTTATTTTTTTGCATTCATAGCATATTTCCATCTTGCATTTATGTTGTTGTATAAATCTATAGGAAAAAATGTTATAACTTCAAGTGGTATGTATCTGAACTTGTGTAAAGAGTAAAAAATTGCATCTTCAATTTTTACCTTGTTCTCTTTGCTTTGATTATTATACTTTTATTGCTTCATTCCTCTGAATGATCCATGCTTCTTCATTGTCTCTAACATTTCAACTAGACTTCCAGGTGGTGGAGGCTTGTTCTTCACAGCTTTGGGTTTTCTCAAATCTTCAGTTTCTGAGTTAGAATGTGGTGGTAGATTTGATTTTATCCTTGGTCTAGTGTTTTCCTTCTTGCCTCTTATATATATCCTCTCTTTTGGTTCAGTAGAATTCTTCTTTGCTTTGGGTGGCATTGTAGACCTTGCTGATGATCTAGTAGATTTGAGACTTGGTGAAGGTTTCAATACTTGTGGTTTCCCGCCTTCCACTCTAGAGGCTTCTGCCTCATCTTCTTCATTATTAATTCCTAAATCCTTAGTCATATTAGCACTCATCTTGCTAGATTTTCTTTGAATTTTAGGTACTAAGATACCTTGCGTAATCTTAGCCTTAACTTCTTCATATGTTCCATACCTCTTGGCTCTTTTATCAATAGTCTTAGCTAAGAGAGTTTTGATTTGTTGAGATGAAAATTATATATCCATCTCATATCCCATAAGATCTAGACATATGCTCCTAGGCTCGACTGCATTGAAAAAAACATGAATCGGTGTCTACCTCAAAACAAATAGAATCATGATATTTCTCCACTAATTGAGGTGGAACTCAAATTTTTTATGCATTCTTGTTTGGAAATTAGAGAAATAATCATTCATAACAATGTCAAGACTCTCCCCTAGACTCTCTATGTATTTACTAATTTGATAAATGACTAGTCTATAAACACTCTGTTGGGTCTATTTTGGGTTTTTTGAGTTGTACAAAAAAAATTGTTCCCGGTGTTAGTTTTTTGTGCCTTAGCATCTGGTGGTTTTAAGTGTGCCTTCAAATTTGTTCAAAATGTATGTATCCCAAGGAAATTTTACTTTTAAAATGTTTGAGAACCTTAAACCCTAGGTCTTGTTGCCTTTGGTAGGGTTTTTGTCTCATAAAATTGCCAAGTCGTGCCTTAATTCTTGTGTTTTCAAGTTGACCTTTAATCGCTCCTTTATACGCTAGTTATTTTATTTCTTTCAAGTCTCCAAGTCTTGTAAAGGTTGGTAGTTAGTTCTTTTATTTCAGTGATCTGGCAGAGCAGTTATCTCCAAGTCTCATGAGAATTGGCGGTTAGTCCCTAACATTCAACGATTCAGAGAAAAGTAGTTTCAAGGTTATCTCTAAATCTCGAGAAGATCACGGTTAAGTTCCAAGATTCTAGAGATTAAGCGATAAAGTGAAATAATTAACAACTGGTGTTAGTCACTCAATCTCATGAAGTTGTGGTTAAGTCTGTTAAATCAGGAGATCAAGCGCAGAATGTTGTTAGAATAACTGAGAGGGGGGGGGGGGGGGGGNGGTGAATCAGTGGCCTAAAAAAATAATCCAATATTCAACCAAATCTTTATATCACAAATATAAACCTCAAGTTATCTTCAGTCCTAAAATATGTATGCCTTGTGTGAATCTAACATGTATATACTTCTCGGTGTTTATACTATTTATCCTTTCCTTAGGTTTTACTGAATAGAAGTCTATCTTATCTTAATCTTTATCAAAATACAGTAAATGACTTAGTGTTTACTGATCAATCTTGTTTTAGTAATGTGTAAAGAGAAACATCAAAGCAATGAACCATATACACATTTGAAACATGGATTTTTAATGTGGAAACCCTGTTACGGGAAAAACCACTTGGGACTAGTAACCCAAAATTTTCACTCTTCTGAAGTGAGCTCGGTAAAGAGCCAACCCTATTAATGGTTACAAACACATTGTTAAGTGCGACCTTGTTAGAGGATTTAAAACTAACAATTTGTCACTTGATATATGGCATTCACTATGCTATCTTCATGATAAATTTTTTGATACTCCTCGGGATGTATCTCAATATATAAAGGATGGTTAAATCCCACTCTGTTAAGAGATTTTCTGAATCAATGGTTAAACTAAAACAATATAAGATCTGTTCATAAATACAAATTAAACATGCAAATGTTCAGATCTATTGTAATCTCATAATACCTTTCTGATCAATGTTCTCTTCAGTTCCTTTTCTCCACTTCTTTCTGCTCAGTGAATTTTGTTGCTTCTCTATTTCTTAGTGTCTGCGAAATTCCTTAGCTCTATTCTTTAACTTGTATGATCATATCTGTATGAAGACTTCTTTCTTCACCAGAATTCTCTTCAGCATTCCACTTTTTCATAACGAATAGCTTGTCTCTTTATATAGACATTATTTCACCATTTCTAAGTCCTTGTCTTTCTTGTTCTTGACATGATCCATGAATATCACCATTCTTTCTTTAAAGATTGCTTTAGTTTTATCTCATAGATTTCTTCTTGACAACTGGAGTAAAACTAGCATTAAATCTCTAGCTTATCTTTAGCTTTTAACAGGTCGATGAAAACAAAGTAATCAATTAGTTAATTCTATATTTATCTCCTTCCAGCTAATTATTTTGTCATTTCTAAACTTTAGTTCTGATTAGTTTTTAACTCCTTGTTTGCTCGGTCTTGACTTCAGTTGTCCTTGGGCATCTATGTCCATCGTGGTTGTCTGATCGTTAGGTACCACTTTGACTTTCAGTTTTGCTCGGGTATCACTTTGATTTTGCTCGGTAATGCTTGCTCAGGTATATTTCTTGGGTATCACTGTGCCTCTTCTCGGGGTTTTCTATTCATCAGTGTGCACTGTCCGTTGGTGTTTGCTATCACTTGGTGCATACTGAATTTTTTTGCATTACTGATAACATAACCTTTATCTCTTTGGTTCTTTGAAGTTTTTTACAATATGTATATGACCAATCTGATTATATCAAGTTGACATCAATGACAATACAATACATTAACTAATTTAATGTCTTGCATTAACTTTCTACATCTTGGTGATCATCAACTTAACATCTTCAAACATTCAATCAGTTATAGTTCATCAATCTCTCCCTTTGGCATTGATGGAAACATACTACTAATACAATATGAAATATATCAATTGTAGTTCCACAATTTCTACCAAACTTATTTGTTCTATAAATAATTCAAATATCTGGCTCTTGGTAAGCTCATATAGCTTAGATTTAATTCTTGCAGAGTACTTTCTTTATTTATTCCCTTCACTGGATAGATTTAGTGTTTAACTTTTCAAATTCTCTCCCTTAGATGGATGTTTCTTTGAATATTTCTCTGATGTTTTCTCTCCCTTTTACTGTTCCTCTCGTTGATGGATATTTCTATTCATATCTCTTTCTCCATTTGAATACTTCTAATATATATTTCATATGGATGGATATAATCTCTCCCTTTGACAACAATGCCAAACATAAAATATCTCACTTTCTAATATATTCCTTGAATTTCTTCTCCATGAGAAATATAGCTTTGTAGTAGTTGTTGCCCTTTTTTTTCCTTTCTGTGCAAATGGACCTGGTCTGCCCCTTCTTGTTTCCTCTGTCTTGTTTTCCAAGCTTCATGTCTAAACCCTCAGAACCCTTAAACCCTAAGTTCTCAAGTGTTAAATGATGTAATAAACCCTAAGCCTTGGCTTGTTCTATTTCATCGTTACCTTTTTAAGTCACTTAAGACATGTGCCATAAATCAAGTCGCTTGATCGCTTTACCAGGATCGAATATGCTTAATCATCTCCTAACTTCGCTTTTGCCTTTGTCGCTTAGTCCCTTTACAAAATGGAATATTCCTTCAACTTATCAAGACTTGGCGATCTCTCTTTAGTCGGGTCATCGCTTGATTTCCATGTTATAAGCTTTAAAGGGAACGGGACCCACCTTCAGTCGGGTGATCGCGTGAAGATTTAGCAAGTCAAAGAAATGTCTTCCAACCTTGCGCCTACTTCATGTCGCGTGATCGCTGGATCAGCTTAGTCAAACAGTTAGGCTCTTTCTTCAGTTGCGTGGTCTCGTGATTAAATGGTGGTTAAGAGATAACAGTCACGACCATGTGACTAACTGTTTGATGTTAGTAGAAATACTCAGTTGGGTTGTCGCTAGATAAGGTGGAATGACTCAGTTGTTCAGAAAGGGTTACATGGACAAATGAAAAGATGACATCTGTCACAGGGCTAATGGTTGTCGCCTGATCGCTTGATGAAGGAGGATCACGCGATAACAAGACTAAGGTATGCATCCCTCAGTCGCGAAGTCTCCTGATGTTTTAAGGGCATATGAGATTCTAAGGCAATTAAAAGACAGCCGTCTGATTCAAGGGACAGATGATCTGATGGTGGTCGCCAAGTCTGGTGATGCAAGTGCCCTAAAGGGAAAGTTCTCCCGACTCAGCACCTTGGGGCAGTTGGATTATCGCTAGAAAGGAAAATGGGCACGTGCTTCAAGTTAAAGGTAAAGACTATGGATCACCTGACTCAGTGACTGAGGCTTGTTGTGTTATCTCGAAAGGTAACATGAGCATCTGGTGATCAGGCGACAAGCCGTGACAGTTAAGGAGTAACAGTTAGTAGCATGGTCGCTAGACAGATGATGAGTTAGGAAAATGACTCACGACTTCAATTTTACACGGTCGCCTTGTCGCCACAAGTACTCAGGTTGGCCAGGGGTTAAGAAAAGCACAGTGTCGCTGGGTCGTGAGATATAACCATGATTAAAGACTCGACTTAGAGACTAGCCGTTGTCGCGTGGTCGCCTGATTTGAATTTGAAATTCTGGCGGCAAGATAACAGAGGGGAACGCTCGGCGGCCATGGTTTCTCTATGCTCGTGTTCCAGATTTGATCAGAGGATGTTCTAGTCACAGAGGAAAGAATAGAGTTATGACTGAGTTTCTAGAAGTGCCAGGAGAAAGGAGAAGAAGTCTTAGGCGGTGACAAGGAGAACACTTGGCCATGCACTGTTCACGGACAAGAGAGGTAGTTATTGCAGAGAAGTATAGGTGAACTGGTGTGCATGGCTATTTAGAGTGAACGTAAATGCTGCTATCCACTATCTACCAAATCTGATTTTCAGTTGCCAGATCGAGGACACAAAAAATATCCAGGAATATTTATTTGACTCGGTCATTCTCGACCGCCTTCTCTCTCTCTCTTTTCCTCTCTCCTGTGTTTTAGGGTTAGGGTTTCCAGGACCATCCGAAGCTTGTTGCATCCTAAGGGATCCCAAGATGGTCATAGMTCTATATATAGCTGAAAAGTTGCATTTTCAAAGGGTTGGAAGGTAGTTTGATATTTGTAGTATTTTGCTCCTGTATCTATTTCTTTCATCCATCTACTTCTCTTCTRWTTCTATGAMAGCCTGCTGTTATTGTAATTACCTTGTGCCTCATTTTGTGTAATTCATGTTTATCCTCTTTTACAATCAATAACTGAGTAGATGTTTTACCCCTTATTGATCAAGCTGAGTCTGGTTCATTGTGTGTTGTGTCTATTTCACTTGGATTACTGTATTGTGAAGTTTTCTCTTCCCTTGTAGTGATTTTAGTCTCTGACCTTCACATGTTTACTAAGAACCATGTGGTAGAAGTTGTGTTAGTTGAGTTATATGGATGTGTAGTGCAGTTTCAAGGCAGAAGAAGGTAGGCCCTATCTTGGTGTATCACCTTTCCCTTTTAAGTAATTTGGTTTTCTGCATCTCCTTCTCCCTTTTCCTTGCAAGAGATAGTTTTAGGTGCATCCTGATAGTAAAGGAAGCCGGCCTTCTCTAGAGATTCAACCTCGTAGTTCAAGTCCCACAACTTGGAGGTTGATTCCATGTTTCACTAGGTTGCTGTTAGAGAAGCTTTCAGCAAGGGTGCAAACCTCAGTGACAACAGTGGCCAATATTTTTCTTTGGTGTTCGATGCAGATAAGGACCTTGTTGTATACTGATATATATTTGCAGTCCATCTCTTTTCTTGCATCAACATGAATTATCTTCTGATAATGTGTAGGCTAATGTAGCCTCCTAGTCAGCTTAGTGACCAATAGACAAGGGTCGGACCCCTAGTCTCTTCCTTAGGTACTCAAAAGTATCTTTATGAAATGGCTTTGTGAATATGTCTACTAATTTTTCTTTGGATTGAACATATTCTAGTATCACCTCTTTCTCTTGTACTTGTTCCCTCAAGTAATGATACTTGATAGCAATGTGCTTTCTCTTAGCATGCATGGCAGGGTTCTTTGAAATGTTGATAGAACTTGTATTATCACAATAGATAATCACTGGTTCAATAATTTTCATATTCATACCTTCCATTAATTTCTTGATCCATGCAATGGTAGATAAATTTTTAGTAGCAACCACATATTCTTCTTCTGCAGTAGATTGTGATATGCATCCTTGTTTATTACTTATCCATGTGACAAGTCTGTCACCCATGAAGAATGCTCCTCCTGTTGTGTTCTTCCTGTCATCTATGTTTCCAGCCCAATCAACATCTGTATAGAATTGAATCTAAATTTTTCCTTCTTTTCTATACCATAGACCATAGTCTTCGATATTCTTTAGATATCTCAGAACTCTTTTGATAGCAGTTATGTATGATTCCTTGGGATTAGCAGAGAATATTGCAACTATTCCAACTGCATGTGCTATATCTGGTCTAGTATATACACCATACATGAGTTTTCGAATCATTGAACTGTATAGGGTCTAATTTACCTTAGTTGACTTGTATTCCTTTGTCAGCTTGCATCCAGTTTCCATAGGTGTTCCAACTATCTTGGAGTCTTCCATCTTGAATATCTTGAGAACTTCCTTGATGTATTTGGATTGTGTGATGTATATACCTGCATCCTATTGATGAATCTGTAGACTAAGAAAGAACTTGATCTCCCCAAACATTGACATCTCAAACTCTTTGCTCATTTCATTAGCAAATGATTTACATAACATATCATTACCTCCAAATATGATATCATCAAAAAATACTTCATAAATCATAATGTTATCATCAGTATCTTCTTTTAAATATAGATTATTATTTTCACTTGTTCTTACAAATCCAATACTTATGAGATAGGAGTGAAGTCTTTCATACCATACTCTCGGTGCTTGTTTCAATCCATACAGAGCTTTGTGTAATCTATAAACCATGTTCCTCTTGTTAGGATCAACAAACCCTTCTGGTTGTTCAATGTATACCTCTTCCTCTAGTATTCCATTTAGGAATTCCGATTTGACATCCATTTGGTATACCTTGAATCCTTTAAATGCAGCATAAGAAAGTAGAATTCTTACTCCTTCTAGTCTAGCAACAGGTGCAAAGCTTTCTCCATAGTCAATACCTTCTTCTTGTGCATACCCCTTGCATACTAATCTTGCTTTGTTTCTTGTGACTTCTCCATTCTCATTTAGCTTGTTTCTGAATATCTATTTGGTGCCAATGACATTCTTGTCATCCGATCTAGGTACTAATGTCCATGTTCTGTTCTTCTGAATCTTCTCTATCTCTTCATTCATAGCACTGATCTATTCTTTATTTTCAAGTACAGTATTGACAGATTTAGGCTCAAAATCACAAATTAAACATCTAGTGTTCAGAGACTTACTTCTTGTTCTCATTCCAACCTTTTTCATGTCTCCTATGATCTGGTTCTATGGATGGTGTCTTCTGACATACTTGGCAAGTACCAATTTAGCTCTTTGTTCATCATTTTGATCATCATCTTGACCTTCATTTTGAGCAATTTCCTGATTTTTAGTGTGTGCAGCCTGATGCTCGAGTGCATTGTTCTATTGCTCGGTAGCGATACACTGTTGCTCAGGAAGAGTGTCAGGCTCTTCATTGTAGAAAAATCTATTGTAGTCTTCTGGTTCCTTTCTTCTTTCCTCATCATTTTTCTCAGTAAATTCATCTATTTTGACATTTTCACTTTCAATGATTTTGTTAGAGGATTTGTTAAGACATTTATAAGCTTTGCTTTTGGTAGAATACCCTAGAAATATTCCTTCATCACCTTTGGACTCAAGCTTTCCATTTCTATCGATTTTCAAAATATAACATTGACTTCCAAAAATTCTGAAGTAACTTACATTGGGTGTGTATCCATACTATAACTCATAAGGTGTCTTTTTAGTGTCTTTCTTCAATTGAACTCTATTCAATGTGTAGACAAAAGTACTAACATCTTCTCTCCAGAATTTTTTTGTGATTCTTTTCTCAATCATTAGTGTTCTGGTACAATCAATAATGGATCTATTCATTCTTTTAGCAATCCTATTTTGCTGTGGTGTTCTTGGTGCAGAAACCTGTCTTTTAATTCCATGCACATTACAAAAAAAAGTGAATTCATCAGAAATAAATTTTCCTCCTCTATCTGATCTTAAGGATTTTAGTTCTTTTCCACTTTGTTTTTCTACAATAGCTATACCATTTAAAATTCTTGAATTCTTCTAATTTCTCTTTTAAGAACATAATTGTCATCATTATAGAATAATCATAAAAAAATAGAATGAAATATCTATCACCATAATAGTTCTTAGTTCTCATGGGTCCACATAGGTCGGTATGGACTAATTATAGAATAGTATTAGATGTGTAGGTTTTTCTCTTGAAACTAGACTTTTTAGTTTTACCTTTTTAACAATTCTTACACATGACATGGTTGGGCTTTGACATTCTTGGCAAGCCTCTTACTTTCCTTTTATTTCTTATCCTAACCATGTTGTCAAAATTCACATGACATAACCTTTTATGCCACAACCATATGTCTTCATTTCTAGCCATTAAATAAGTGGTGTTAATATCATCAAGATAGAATAGGTTACCTTTTGTCTATTCACCAGTACCGATCAACCTTCCTAATTCATTAAAGATCTTTTCCTTTTTGTTCTCAAATGCAACTCAATGTCCTATGTTATTCAGCTGTGAAACACTCAATAAATTATAGTTAAGTCCTTTCACCCAATATGCATTTTCACATCTGATCAGATTATTCAACATTATGGTTCCTTTACGTTCAACCAGACATGGTGAATCATTACCCATTCTTACTAATCCACCATTATAATATTCAAAAGTTTCAAACTTTTCCTAATCTCCAGTCATGTGGTGAGTACAACCACTATTAATAATCCAAACATCATTTTTACTAACCTTAGATATGAGTGCAGTCTCAACATACCTTTCCTCTTCATCTGAATCATCCTTCATAGCAACAAATACCACCTCAATATCTTCATTAGATTCGGTGTTAGTATTTTCATCTTTGTTCACAGCCAGGTAACAAGCCTCCTTTCCTTTATCCTTGTAGTCTTGGTTATCTCTTCTATCAGATTGTCGGTTGCTTCAGTAATCTCTATCATCACCTCTGTCAAACTTATTTTCATATGATCTATCATTATTTTTGTCTTCTTTTCTTTTGTTAGTACATCTAGCAGCAAAGTGTCCAATTTCTTTACAATTAAAACATACCAATGGTAATTTATGTTTGTATCTACCTTTTCCTCTCTGCAATCTTCTAGCCATTAGTGCTTCAATTTCATCAATTTCTTGGTCATCACTATCACTTTCACTATCATTTATCATAGTGTATTTATGACTTGACTTACTTATCTTTAGAAAATATTTGAATTCAAACTCAATAGATGATAAGACACTATTGTCAAATTTATTCATCTCAAATGAAATAAGTATACCAATCAAACTATCTAGAGTGACATTGTTATTTGCTACTATATAATTGTAAAATGGAAGCACTTCCATTTTGGAATGGTTTAGCCCTCTGAGTAAGTGATTTGGGGTCATTTAAAATGCCTTGAATGGGTCTTTGAATTGGATATGTCTTTTCCCCTGTTCCGCCCTATTTTCCACTTCTCTCTGGCCTATTTCTGGCACCGTGCTCTGTAAATTTGAGGTTCTTGACCTCAAGGTCAAGGTTGACCTTTTGGGTCAAGGTTGACCTTTTGGGTCAAGGTCAACCTTGACCCTAACCTAGGTCAAGATAGACCTAAACCTTGACCTAGGTCAAGGTCGACCTCAACCTTGACCTAGGTCAAGGTCGACCTCAACCCTGACCCAGGGTTCAAATTTCAAGTTTCCAAAGTTTTTGGATGTTGGGGTTTGGAAAGATTTAATTCCCGCTTCAGGCTCGGCTATTTCAGACTCCAAAGTAACGACTCTTAAAATTATATTTAATATAGGTACACTTGTAGGGGTATATGCCTAATTGGAATTTAATTCTCCTATGTCAGCCTCTCTATAAGTTTGTTCCCTAGATTTGTATATAAGGAAGCTTTTCTCCTCTCATTTTCTCTATGACAAAAAGACAAGATAAGACACAAGAAGATAAAAGATATCGATTGAAGGATAATTTATGCATTATCTATCAAAATAATTCAAGCACTCAAGAATTCAAGTCATCAAGCATTCAATTCATCAAGGGGATCCATTGGTAGCCATTGAAGGATTCAAGCTCTATGGAGTCCTCTTGTTGAAGATTTCTACATCCACATCCATGCAAGCTTCTTCCTATTCCAAGATCCATTCAAGATTGGTGTTGAAGGTCAAAATATAATTTATTTGAGACATCCTACATTCTAAATTCTTCATTATACATCCATTTGGAGCATTCATACTTGTGGATCAAAGGATTCGAATCCTCCACAAGGGTTTCTATACAAGCAAGGTGAATTTGTTTATTTACTTTGTTTATCTCTACAAATTCAATAATATTTTAAGGTTAATTTAAAAACTAGGGTTTGACAAAGGAAAATCCCTCCCCCCAAAAAACAAAACCATTTTTCTTGTAGGTACAGGTACGGGACAAAAAATCTCAGAGCATATTTGGATACCCTTTTCAGCCAACTTTCGTCCGCAAACAGAATTTTTGTCAGAGCAGTGTAGGTCAAGGTCGACATAAAGGGGTGCAATTGTGCCCCGTATTTGGGTCAAGGTTTACCTTGCTAAGAAAACAAAAATATTTTTGGGTTTTGTAGATCTCACAGTTTTGATTCCAGTTTGTGGAAATCAATAGTTTCTGAGACCATTTGACAAGGTTTTCAGCAGATTCTTTTCCAGAGATAAGTACTTTTTATTTATTCATTTCAATATTAGTCTTCTAGATTTACTTTTCAAATATTCTCAATTGCTCTTTACTAAACCCTCTCTTTGTAGAGGTGAGGGAGAAGTTAACCCAAGCCATTTATCTCCTTTGTATAGATCACAGATTGACATACTTTTGTGTTAATCGAGTCTCATTGGAGGATAAATCTTGGTATTCTTCCTCTCCTTTGTATAGAGTGTGGATCCATTTTTCTAACTATATAGCTATTGCTCTCATTTCTTGTATAGCAGATACTATAATAGCATAAACAGGCAATAAGATTCTAAAATTTTTACTTACCACTATTTCTTCTTCAAGTACACCTCCTACTCCTCAGATAGCATTTACAACCTCTTTGATTCTACAGCTATACTAAGTGATGTTTTCTCCTTCTTTCATTCTTAGGTCATCAAACCTTCCTCTTAGGCTTTTTTCCTTATCTCTTAGCACATTCTTATCTCCTCCATGTACTAGCTTCAATTTGTCCCACATTTTTTTTGTAATGGTGCATGATTTGACATCTTCAAATTCAGCATCAGAGAGTGAGGAAGCAAGTTCTATCATCATAGAATTGTGTTCATGATTTTCTGTCAATTGATCAACTGTTGGAGGTCTAGTAGGTAACAAAAATTCAGTATCTAAGTATTGAGTGACATCATTTCCAATACCTGATAGGTGGAGTCTTATCCTACTTTGTAATGATGCAAAGTTGTTTTTGTTCAACTTAGGCACATCCCTTTTTCTCATCTTGTGATATTTTTCTCGAGTCTTTAAACTCCCTTTCTAAGAACACAAGCTCTGATACCAATTGTTAGAATAACTGGGGGGGGGGGGGGCAGTGAATCAGTGGCCTCAAAAATTAATCCAATATTCAACCAAAACTTTATATCACAAATATAAACCTCTAGTTATCTTTATTCCTACAAGATGTATGCCTTGTGTGAATCTAACATGTATATATTTCTCAATGTTTATACTATTTATCCTTTCTTAGGATTTACCGAATAGTAGTCTATCTTATCTTAACCTTTATCGAAATACAGTAAATTACTTAGTGTTTACCAATCAATCATGTTTTAGTAATATGTAAAGAAAAACATCAAAGCAATGAACCATATACACATTTGACACATGGATTTTTAATGTGGAAACCATGTTAGGGGAAAAACCACATGGGACCGATAACCCAAAATTTTCACTCTTCTGAAGTGAGATTGGTGAAGAGCCAACCCTATTAAAGGTTACAAACACACTTTTAAGTGTGACCTTGTTATAGGATTTAAAACTAATAGTTTGTCACTTGATATCTAGCATTCACTATGCTATCTTCATGAGAAACTTTTTGATACTGCTTGGGATGTATCTCAATATATAAAGGATGGTTAAATCCCACTCTATTAAGAGACTTTCTAAATCAATGGTTAAAATGAAACAATATATGATATGTTCATAAATACAACTTAAACTTGTAGATATTCAGATCTCTTGTTGTAATCACCTAAAAATGGTCACCTAAACCCTAGACCCCCAATCTCAGCAATTAATCAAGAAACCCTAATCTTGATTAAACCTAAGTCCTAAATCAAACAGGCAATTCATCAAATTGAACTGATCTGACCTAAACCCTAGGTCCTAATCAA
>MU221933.1:616669-657363 GCA_018584345.1 Thuja plicata
ATATAAGGTTAAATCACCGAGTAACAGTAATATATATATTAAAGACATCTAAGGGACTTGTGGATTTATTTTTGTGGTAACTGATTCACCCCTCCCCTCTCAGTTACTCCATCCTTATTTCCAACATATATACACACCATATTCAAAGAAATTAAAAAATAAATAATTAAAATTCCTTAATGCATCTTCTCATTCATCTTCTGGGTGAACCAAATGGGTCAGACCATATTCCGGATTTCATTTTGAGGATAAGCATCTTCCTGAATATGCAGCATCTTCCTAAATTGACCATATCCATGATATGGTATTCCAGCTGCCAAACGGGCCCTTAGTTTCTATTGAAGAGCATAGATGTTTATGATTTGTATTGAAGAATACAAATATTATTGTTGATTATTTGAAGAAGTGAATCCTTTAGGTATACCCACCCGAGCTTGAAGTTTGAAGAGAAGAAGGATGAGAATCCTTATTGCATTAATATTTGTTATTGTTAAGTGCATATTTTGGTTCATAAAACTATGCATAAGACTAGTTGTTAGCATCTGTGAGTTTTGTTATCAACATCTGTAGTTAAAGACATTAAAAAATCAGTGTGAGATACTAATCCACTATAAGATTTATTGAGAAATAGTAAGTCATGAGAGGTAAACCCGCCTGAGTCTGTGGAACTTGAAGTGAAGGAGGATTTAATCCTCATTAGTTAGACTTTTTCTTGGTTCAATCAAGAGTTGGGAATCATAGAGTCAAGCATTGATGCTTCAATTAGATTTTGCAAGAAAAATATCTAACAAAACGGTGACTCTACTAGGGAGAATTGGATTTTAACAATAGGGTTTTCAAGTTCATAAGAATTAATTTTCTTTTGTTCCATTTCTTGATTAGTTTGTGAACTTTTCCCATAGTGTTTGTGGGTGGCAACTCTGTGCTCTGTGCATTCCATTTGTTGGTATAGCATATTGAACTTTTGAAAGTTCTTGTCAAATTTACAATGAGTTGACAAAGAAATACCAGGTCTTACTATAGGAATAATCCTGAGACTAATTTAGGAGAAGAGCTCCATACCCTTGGTAGAAGGCAATGGTCTAGGAGAGGTGGGTCTGACCATAACTCCCCTAAAGTATCCAGAGGAAGAATATTGACCCCTATCCTTGAGAAAGTTTAATCATCCTCTAAGATTCTTGAGCCTCCAGGGTCAATTGGCTCTAATATGGATATAAATCCATCTTTTGATCCCTTTCAGGATGAAGAAATGATTGATACAGGGTTTTTCCCTGTACAACAAACTCTGGATCAATAAGGAGAAACTTTTGTTGCTGAAACTACACCTTATAATTCTGATAAAATTCATGATGAAGTGATGGCTATAAGAAGAAAGGAACATGAGTAGTTGTTAGAAATAGACAATGCAAGAAAGAAGTGTGAGAAGGAGATTTATTAGTTGTTAGTTGAAAGAGAAGGACTCTTGAAAAATACAAAGAATAATGAGCTAAAAGCCAGAAGTTTGAGTGAAGAATGCAAGGGTTTGGATAAGGACTTGTTTGGTGATATTGGATCCCTAAGGAAACAAGTTGTTAATAAGGAATAAATTTCTAAGAAACATGAATTTGAAGGAGAGGGGCATGTTTTGAGGCAGTTTCATCCATATGAGATTAGGAAAAATGTAGAGCTCAAGAAGAATAACAAGGATGCATCTGCTACGGGTAAGAATAAAATTATGGGTGCAAGTATAAATGAACCCAAGAAGGTAAAAATTACCCCTGAAGGTATTCTCAAGTTGACATGGAACTGGAAAAGGCTAGAAAAGCTAAGGAATATTAATCAAAGAAGTTAGAAAAAATGGAGTTAGAAGCTACTACAGATGAAATGAAAAGGAAAATTGTTTTCCTACATGTTACTACAAATACTACTGCTAGTAGCTCAATGCCAGATGCCACTGAAACACTATCAAAAAAACCACAAGATGGTTCAAGGACAAGTGATCAAGTTTTTGGTTCTAAGCAAGGTACCCCTTAACCTACCCAAAATCAAGGAGGTGCAGCAAGAATGAGTGGGAATAATACCCTTGGAAATTTTCAGAGAAGACCTGTTCATTTGGATAGATACCATCCTCTATTTTTTTATGGCATCCCTGGTCATCCAAATATGATCCCAAATGAGGTAAGAGATCGAATCCCCAAGTTTACTGGTAATAATGTCATAACTTGTGAAGAAAACTTAAAAGCTTTCATTGACAAGATTACTGATTTTGAGATTGACCATGAAGATGTCATAATGAAGCTTTTTGTCCAATCTATGATTGAAGATGCTAGAGACTAGTTTAGAAATTTGCCTCAAGGTAGCATAGCATCTTGGGATGAATTTGTCATATGTTTTAGGGAAAAATACCATGAACATGTTAATTCAGGTTACATGTTAAATGAATTCAATAATATTATGAAGTTCCCTAATGAAAGCATGGCTCATTTCAATAATATATTTCAAAAGGCCATGAGTGTTTAACCACATATTTCAATTTTTCTGATGGAAAGATGTCTTATCTTCTTAGGGATAAGAACCCATGTACTTTGAGAGATGCTTACAAGACAACCATAGATATTGAAAGAAATAGACATGCCTCAAGGAAAATGGGGAAGAGAGAGCATGGTAAATTGTGGAAGGAGACAAGATGACAGCCAAGCAAACCTATCAAAGAGGATGATAGGGTGGATAAATTGATGAGTGCAGTAAAATATCTTACTACCAAGATGGAAAAAAATGATAAAGGTTTTCATGATAAAAAATATTAGTACCAGAGGTATGATAGACAACCAAATTTGAGGGACATGCCATATAGAACAAATTGGAAGGATGAAAAGCATGTTGCAGAGAATCAAGAGAACCAAAAGTCCAAGGAAACCCCTAATATTTTAAAAAGAAATAGCACAAACAATGTGGAAAATACCCCTTCATGTGCTTCTTGTAATATGCCCTGCTCTTCTTTCTAGTGTGTTGTAGCATAGGCCTTAGCTAATCAGATGGAGGAGGGAAGTGAACAGACATGTTCAACACTAGAAGACCCCGTTGTGAATATGTTTTCTATGAAAGGATGTGTTAAATCATGGTCTTCTAAGGATGAAGAGCCTGTTGATGATGTAAAGAGTAGGAGAGAAAAACACCAAGAGTACCAAAATTTTTTTTTTTCTAAATTAGATGATGAGCCTGGTACTATGTCACGATATACTATTAATACTGTTGGTGATGATAAAGAGAATCCACACTTTATATTGCCAAGTGATGAAGAGAAAAGGTCCTTGACTATAGTAGAAATTAATGAGGCTAGAAGTGCCTATAATTTGAGAAACAGAAGGGTGGAACCTTGTCAAGGAAAACCTACTTCTATATTTGTCAAAGAAGATGTCCTAGAGGTTGCTACTGCAATTCCAACCAAAAATAAAAAGGAAGCTTCTAAACAAGGAGGAGGAAGTGAAAGTAGAGGAACCAATTTCTACAGACAAGGGAAAGAAAGGTAAGAGAATAAATGATGTATTTTATGAATTACCTACATTTGACATGAGGCATGCTCTTACACAAATGAAAACATCAGTTCTCCTGATGGAAATGTTGAAAATAAAAGAACATAGGGAAGCTGCAATGTCACTTTTTAAAGGGATAGAAGATGTTCCTATTGAAAACAAGAAGTAAAATAAGAAGAAGGAGATTGCCTTTGAGCTAGAGACCCCTATAATATATGTGGGTAATATGATTACCCAAGAGCCATCTCAAGTGGATCTGTTCTATATCACTTTGTTGATAAATAGCAAACTTGTAAAGAATTGCATGATTGATTCTGGTGCTACTACAAATGTCATGGCATTGGTCTATAATTGATAAACAATTATCATCATCAATCCTTAAATTTCTAAATAATATTTTAGTTTCTATTGAAGAGCATAGATGTTTATGATTTGTATTGAAGAATACAGATATTATTGTTGATT
Organism: Thuja plicata; assembly: GCA_018584345.1. Taxonomy (NCBI): domain Eukaryota; kingdom Viridiplantae; phylum Streptophyta; class Pinopsida; order Cupressales; family Cupressaceae; genus Thuja; species Thuja plicata. The sequence goes on from MU221933.1 coordinate 620,647, forward strand.
CTTTTAAGAACATAATCCTTTAGGTATACCCACTTGAGCTTGAAGTTTGAAGAGAAGAAGGATAAGAATCCTTATTGCATTAGTATTTGCTATTTTCAAGTGCATCTTTTAGTTCATAAAAATATGCATAAGACTAGTTGTTAGAATCTGCAAGTTTTGTTATCAACATCTGCAGCAAAAGGCATTAACAAATTAGTGTGAGATACTAATCAACTATAAGATTTACTAAGAAACAGTAAGTCATGAGAGGTAAACCCGCCAAAGTCTGTGGAGCTCAAAGTGAAGGAGGATTTAATCCTTGTTAGTTAGACTTTTTATTGGTTGAATCAAGATTTGGGAATCATAGAGTCAAGCATTGATGCTTCATTTAGATTTTGCAAGAAAAATCTCTAACACACTCCATTTCACATTTCCAATAGATGGAAAGAAGTTCTCAAAGTAAAATTATATGCATACCAGTAGTGAACTGAACTTCAATGTGTTTGTCTTGGCTTTCCTTATAGTGTTCATATTGTCTTCAAGTTATTTCAACAGTATCTCACATAGATCGATATGGATGTCTTTCTTTACAATCTTATAATCTAAATCTACATCTCCACAAGGTACGTTGTCCACTCAGGATGATCAGAATGCTTGGTAGGATAATATTTTTCATGCAAACTTCAATTCGAGATCTTCAATGGTAGAAATCCTTAGACCTCTCCCATCCCATTTGGATTTGGGTAGCTGACTCAGCTTGATCTTCTCAATCTGTTTGATTGCTTTAGGCTTGTCTCCAATTGGTTAACCCGTTACAATATGTAACACATCATTTGTGATCTTCACATGTTGATATATCTACATACATTGGTCATGTACTCAGCTAAGTACCATCCTTATCCATACAATCTTAAATACCTTTGGGATATGCAGGGCACGTGTCAAACCTTTTGACTCTAGAACATGATCACTCTTTAGTTTTTTTTCTACACATAAATTTTGGTAAGATGCATCAATATTTGCTTCACATATCTCCTCAACCTTACAATGGGTGAAAGTTCGCACATCTTCAATCAATAGAAATCTGTCTAGAATGGATGAAAGTGCTCCCATCATGTCTGGTGTAGCTACCTTTGTAGGAGGTGGATTGTACTTATAATTCATAGACTCAACATTCTGATCTACTATTGGGTTTTGAGCTTTCAGGGCCATATCATTTTGTTAAATGCAAAAAAAATTGAACTAGGGTTGCGTCTATGACTTGGTTGCACTAAAACAACTAGGGAAACAACACAAATGCCTTGAATAGATTCAAATGTGCTCAAAGTGGTATATGATTACCTTCATAATTGCTTGTATCCACTTGAGGACTTAGATCTCCAACTCCATTCGCGCTCCTCTAGAAAATGTTAAGTAATAATGATAGGTGATATAGTCTATATGTAGATTTTTCTAGGTTTAGGGTTTCCAACGGTCTTAAAGTGGCAATTAATGCTTAGACAACTTACTTTTCCGTATACCTAACTTTAATTTCCTTATACCAAATGATTGTGAAACATAAACTTAACAATATGTATCCAAATGCATCTAAGTATGCTCATATGGATCTCTCTACGTATACTAGGAACCACTTAAGATTTGAATTTTAACTTGCAGTTCCCACTCATACCTCTTACCTGATTAGGTAGATTCAGTTGCATCTAATCTAGAGGAAGATGTGCCTTCAATTGTTCTGAATGATTTTCCATCATCCATGCTCTTTCTTCTCCATGTCTTTCATCTGATCTCCCATTTCTTCTACATTTACTTTAGGTTTATAAGATGTTTCTTCCTCAGTATGATATTTTCCTTGATATCTACAATCTTTGGCAAGGTTATCTAGCTTGTGACAATGGACGCATGCCATGCGAGGGCTTATCCAAGATCTTATATTATTCCTGCCATGTAACAACATGCAATTTGCAACAATGTGCCCATATCTTCCACAGACTAAACAAGATATCCTTATGTTATAGTCCCATGGTATGGATGTACCCTATCGATTAATTGGCATATTATGTCAATTCGGTACCCATTTTTCATTTCTCTTTTGTGATCTGTATTCTTCATATTTATGACCATACTTATTGCAATTATTGCAGTAGCCATAAAAATTTGGCTTTCTTGTGTTGTTCTCAGTTTTTGATCTGCATTCATGTGCTCGATGCCCATACTTTTTATAGTTATAACAATGCCCATCAAACTTGGGTGAACTTGGTGACTTGCCTCTTTTGCTTCTACATACGTTTGCAGTATGTCTAGGCTTCCTAAATGTAATGGAAACTAGGTTTGTTTAACTTAAATGGGGTAGAAGTTCCTTGACTGTCAGCTTGATTAGAGGACTCTCCTTTCTCATTAGTGCTCTTACTATTGAATCCTAGTCCATTCTTGTATGTTGGTTGTCTCTGAACTTTAATTTGTGCATCTGATGATCTCAGTTTTTCTTCATTTATCTTCGATATCTCATTGGCTTCTCTTTCATATTTTATTTCTCTGGTCAATCTATCAACTTCACACTTCAGTGCTTGATTCTCAAATTTTTTTCTGGTTGACTTTATATTTGCACTCACTAGTTGATCAGTCATATTATATTGTACTTGCATCATCCTCATGATTTCACTGTCTTTCTCAACTATTCTTGTTTCAAACTATCTTTTGTCTTCTTCAGTTATTCTTAGTGCATTTTCAACTACTCCCTTAGAGTCAAGTATCTCACTCATTCTCAATGCTTGTGTTTCTTGATCTATCTTGCTAAGTTTAGTTTCTTGGTGAGTTTCTTGTTCTTTTCCATGAGTTTTGCAATGGCAGAATCAACTTCACCACTCAAACTACCTTCAGATGTTGTTTCAATAGTATTAACAAGCTCTTTTGTGGATTTGAGTTCACTGCATAACTGCTTCCTCACTTTTAAGGAATTTTATAACTTTCTTTTCAAATCTTCAATTACTTCTTGTGCACTCTCCAACTCAAACTCAAGACTATCAATCTACTTGGATTGCTTGTAACTTTCCATGGTCATGATCTTTACTCTTAGGTGTTTAAACCTTTATCTTAAGAGACTAGTTCTGATACCAATTGTTGGATTAATCTTATGGAAAGGTAAGTTTTGAGAGAGGAGGGGTGAATAAGTACTTATAAAACTTTTAACCACTATTAAATCCTTTTCACCAAACTAAATATTATTCATAAAAACATTGAAAAGAATGTGAAGTAAATCAATAGACCATGACACATAACAACATGATTTTTGTCACGCAGAAATCCTTTGTTAGAGGAAAAAACTATGGTGTGGATGGCACCCACAATCCTTCACTTCTGCAGAATAAAGGTTTTTTGATTAGAGATACAATGTTAGCTACTTCTGGTAGCTTACCTTGTTAGGAGTATTATACTCGGTCAAGAGTACAAAAAGACTTAGTCTACCTGATTAAAGAATTTTACAATCTCTCATCTAAGAGATGTACCCAAATAGAGGATTCACAAAATAAGACCTATTAGGTCCTACCCACTAGATGAGATTTCTAAACTCCTAACTATTACAAAAAAATATTACAAAAATGTCTTCAAGTATGCATCAACCATAATGTTGTTTGGACTTTTTATGCTCTGCAAGTGCATTACCTCTTTTTGCACTCGATAACTCAACTATTATGCACCCTATATCTTCTTCATTCTGTCTTTAGCTTTGTTGTTGAAATTACTTCTCTCTCTTTAATATTTTCCCTTTTCTCTTTGTAATCTTTAACATTCTCTCCTTTTTTTTAATCTTCTTGTTCTGCTCATTTTATATGATCTTATGTGGTTAACCTAATTAGATCCTTCTCCTTCTATGGTGGAGTGAAGCACTAAAATATTGGTTTCATTCCCAATACATTTATTTTTCTTGAATATCATTAGTTGAATTGACTTGTGATCATGTGAAATCATATTGGTGCAATCCCAATGTTCAACCTAACTTATGTCTTGAATACCGTGAAAGTTTTCTTTCTCAAAATCGAGGTTCAGTTTATTTAAATTTGAATTGTTATGGAAAATCTTGTGTTTTTGGTAATGAGCTTTGATCTTTCTAGGTGACATAACCATCTTCTCGGTGACTAACAATGTTTTGTGTATTAGTGAATAACTTTGCTCGGTATCGATTCTCTCCTTAACTTGGTAACATGCTACTCTTCGATGCTTGGTGTCATTGATACTCTGCTTTATCGACTGTCTTCCTTAGTGTATTCTTTCTCTTTACCAATTTTCTTCCGTATTTTATTCTTTCTCTTTACCGATTGTCTTCCTTAGTGTATTCTTTCTCTTTATTGATTGTCTTCCTTAGTGTATTCTTTCTCTTTATCGATTGTCTTCATTGACTATTATGAATTTGACAACATTAATGACAACAAACTAACTTGTAGGAGTATCAAAGACAACACAACACCTCACTGAAATGGTGTAGGCATAGGCTTGCAATCAAGCATATCAAATATTTGAATCATATCTAGAGCATACTTCTGCTGAAGGAGTGAAATCTCATCAAAAGACTATATAATCTGTAGGCCCAAAAAGTAATGCAGAAGACCAAGATCAGTCATCTCAAACTGCTCCATCAATGCTCGTTGTATATCCTAAATCATGGAGGATGAGCTACCTATGATGAAATACTTTTTGGTCAGAATAGAAATGCATAGTGTATAGAAATAAAGAAAGAGTCCATCTTCTCATACCAAGCTTGAGGGGCTTGTTTGACACCATATAATGAACATCTAAGCCTTCAAACTATGAAAGATTCCTTAACAAAACCTGGGGGCTGCTCCATATAGATATCCTCCTAGAGGTCTCCATGCAAGAAATCACTCTTCACATCCATCTAAAAAATTGTCCATCCCTGTGAAGTTACAACTCAAAGTACAAGGTGAATAGAATTCATCTTGGCAATAGGAGAAAAGGTCTCAGGGTAATCAATACCCTCCACTTGAGAAAACCTGTTTGCAACAAGACGAGCCTTATACTTGTCAATAGAACCATCAAAAACATACTTGGTATAGTACAACCACTAGCACCGAACAAAATTTCTCCCTTTCAAAAGAGAACACAAATCCCAAGTATGATTCTTCATCAAAGAAGAATACTCCTCATCCATTTCCCTATCCCACTCTATGTGACATGTTGCCTCTAAAAATTTTTTAGTGTCATCTGAAATGGAATGACTCAGAAGACTAGAACCAGATGTTTGAGCTCGAGTATAACATCTATATGTAGGATCACCTACCAAGGAACCTGTTGCATCAACTATAAAATGTGCCCATTGGGGCTTAACTAGATTAGTCAGTGGTGGTGGAGATGGTGGATCAGCATCATCATCAAGAGAAAAAGAATAATCAAGAGATGAATATGGAGGAGTACATAGTGAGGGAGAAGTAAGTGATGGAGAATCCATCAAAGGATAGCACTCATCAAACTAGACATCCCATCAAAACAAGACCTCTCTGGAATTAGGATCAAACAACCCGTATGCCTTGACATACTCGTAGTAGCCAAAAAATATGAGTGATTGGCTCTTCCTCTCCATGGATTTCTTTTGAGAATTTGGAATAAATGCCCAAGCCTCACTACCAAAAACTCAGAATGTGGAAACATCAGGCTTGGTCTGAGACCAAGCCTCCTCAGAATTCATATGTCATAATACCTTATGAGGTATCTGATTATAAATATAGTTGTCACAATTGATTGCCTCAGCCCAAAAAGAAGGCTTCATATCATAGACTGAAGCATATAATTGGCCATCTCATGTAAAGTTTTGTTCTTTCTCTTAGCAACACAATTCTATTGAGGGGTGTGTGGAACTGTCAACTAATGTTGTAAACCATGCTCAGTGCACAAATATTTGAAAGACTGATTCACATACTCCCCCCATTTTTGGTGCATATCCTCCTAATAGAAAGACCAAATCACTTCTCCCCTAATGTCTTGGAAACATGAAAGGTATCATAGACATCATATTTGTACTTGAGAAAATATACCCAAGTACACCTGGAGAAGTCATCAATGAAAGTAAGCACATAGTGAGCCCCTGAAAATGAAGGAGTCAGAAATGACATGACATCACTATGTACTAGATCCAAAGGTGCCTTAGCATGAGTGGAGCAACCTATAGGAAAAGGATCCCTATGATGTTTTCCAAGAAAACAACCTTGACATACACCATCAGTATAGGAAATCAGAGGAATTTCACTCACAAGTGCCTATGTACTCATCTATTGTAAGTATTTGTAATTGACATGGCCAAAATGCTCATGCCAAAGTCTTCTTGATATATCTGCATGAGCCATAAGAGAGACCCCAGAAGCATTTGAACTCTCGAAGCCATCAAAGCTATATAAGAGAGACTGATGATATACACTTCCAGTAGCCACAATCATATCAAGATCACAGAGGTCTCGAATAACCACATCATGTGCTGAGAAATCAACTATCTTCCCATAGCCAGAATGAAAAATCTAAAAAACTAAAAGGAGGTTTGTCAAAATTTTAGGAACAAGAAGTACATCCTATAGACAACCTCTAGAGAATGAGACACTACTAGAACCTGTAACTAGAAGCTGTACAGAGTCACCAATAGAAATATGTGAACTATCATTGTGGGCAAGTATGGTGACTAGTTGCTGAGAGTGAGACATGTGGTGAGAAGCACCTGAATCAATAATCCAAGTGGCGCCAGAAGACAAAGCTTGTGTAGAAAGAGCATGTCCTTTTCCTGTGGAAGAGGAAGATGGCTAAGGTTAGGTGATATGATTGTGTTGCATATCTTTCTCTAAAGCCTCTAACCATTTCCAACACCTAGAAATTGGATGTCCTTCCTTGCAACAAAAATGGCAAGGCTCACCGGTGAACTTCATAGTCTTGGAGGAAGACTCACCAAACTTTGAAGATTTCCCATGTTTGGAATGAGAGTGTTATTTTGAATTAGACTAAGGAGGTGGCTTGGAGGAGCTCTCACTTCTTGTTGAATCTATCTTGGGATTCAATTTAGGCTTTAGTTTCTCCTTAGATATTTGGGAAACCAATGCTTGGTTCTTGGATCTTATGAGAGAATCAAGCTAAGATAGCTTGGCCTGCTCACAAGTCAAATGATCACATAATACATCAAAAGTAGGCATGGTAAATCTTGAACCTAAAGCATCCATGGTAGAATGGAAGGTATAAAAAATATCTAAAAAGGACCACAAAGCTTAGAAATAATCAGGTAAATGCACTCTGTGTCTGTCTTATTCTTTCCACAACCCTGTAAGAGAGACCTGGTAGATTTGAATTCAGTCAATAAATAATGAAAGGAAGAAGATGTATCAGGACCTATTGTTGTCAGCTATACCTCACTCTAAAGTTCCTGGAACTCATTGACTGTTCCAAAGAGAGATTGAAACTTCTCCCATATATCAAGAGGGGTATCACAACCATCAAGATGGAAGAGCAAGGTATTTGAAACATGTAGTGAAAATACACCCATGGTCTCATCCATCTTGTTTTTGTGCTACATAAACTCATAAGGACGAGTCAAAACTAGCTGAATGATGTCTAGAAAGGACCATAACCCACGTGACCAGAGAAGCCTAGTCATACATGATTTCCACAAATATAAATGATGTGGAGTGAGAAGCTCAACTGATGTTGAATCGGCCATTGTAGTACTTTATGCATGTTTATTAATTATCTTTTAGAACTAGAAAAAAGATTCATAAGGGTTTGTATTTTTTTGGTTTTGAGTGTTTTGGTTTTGCTGAGATAAATGATAGAAAATAAAAAGAAACACCCCCCACAAAGAGAAACCAAACCCCAGTACAACTTAGAAGCTAGAAGAAGAAATAATGCAATAAAGCCAGTGAAAAAACCAAATGTGGAAATGAAACCCCTGACAATATATTCATCTTGAAAATAGCTTTCCAATGCTATCTTGTTTGAAAAAAAAACCTTTGTTAGCTAGTGTTATGAGAAAAACATCATAAGGAGGTAAGAAATAGTCTTTGGCAAAATAAAAAATATAAATAAGCCCTTGGGGGCTAGCTTTCTGGTGGAAAATCACATGGGTGACCACGATAACCAAGGGGCTAGGTCCTATCAGTGGTTGTTTGGGACTATTGTGGCTTGAGATGTTATCAGCTTGCAGTAGCGGTCGGTAGAGCAGCCGACGCGGTCATCCCGTCGATGAAGTTACCAAGACAGACTGTCGGTTAGTCGGCGGTGACTGTAGGTTGGCCGGTGGTGTGGCTAAGGTGGTCATCCTATCGGTGGTGTGACCAAGGAAGAATTCTATTGCTCATCGGTGATCCGCAAGTGGTGCTGGGGCCACTTGGTAGTGAGTCGGTGGCCGCTAGGCGATGCGGGCAGTCCTGCTGAAAATTAATTTTTTTAAATTTTTTTTCTTGATTTACGTGCTAAGGTAGTATAGGCAAAAAAAAAAAAATTTTAGAATGCAACTTTGGCCAAAATGAATGTGCCTTATATGTAAATAGGGGTTTTGGGCATTTTGAGCTCAATCGTGAGGTCGATTTGTGCTCAAAGTGTTCCGAAAAAAAATCCCCTTTAGATCCACACAAAAATGCAAAATTTTTTTGAAACCCTCAGAGCTTCAAAAAGCCTTCAAGAACTTAGGTACAGGCTGCAATAGTGAGGCTCTGATACCATGTTAGAAATTGAATAATTCAACCACCAAGATACACTATATTTTACAAACGCAAAGATTGGAGACAAAACTTAGAATGATCTGAAAGATAAATATTCATTTAGAGAGAGAATAATAATTACAAAGAGATCAATCCTTATAAAGGAGATCAAACACCAAAATTTTGAGAAACCTAGGTTGCATGAATAATTAATAAAATAATTAATTATAACATGCCTAAATTTTAGCTTAAACAAACTAGAGATAAAAAGGTGACTGAATAATTAAATCAATAATGATTTAATTAACAAGTGAAAATACAAATACCTTTTTACTCTTACACCTTCTTGTGCCCATATTCATAGAAATTGGAATAATAAACATAAAAGGGACTATAAGGAGTCTTACCTCTGCAATCCCTCTTCATGTGACCAACTTTATTACATCCAAAGCATCTTCCTCTGAAAGGTCCGATCTTCTCTCTAGGTTCCTCTTGCTGAGTAGGATCTTCTTGCCGATTAGGTGTCTCATCTATTTTACCTTCAGACTGTCTTTCTTTAGATTTAGAGCATTCTACTTTATCAAAACCAACTCCTGTCATGTCACCTTTACATTTTTGTCTTTCCCTTTGTTCATCAATCTTGTCAATGCTAGCATGAAGTTTTTCAATGTGATTCTTTGTTTCAACAAGTTATCCCTTAATGATGTGGTTATATTTCTCTAATTCCTGATACTTGATTCTATAATCATAAAGTTCAAACTACATCTTTTCCATTTGTACATTTTCATTCTTCAAGATCTCTTCAAGTCTGATCTTTCCATCTTTATCTTGCTGAATTTCTTTAGCCGTCTAAATAGTAGTAACTTTGCATTCATGCTTCAATGCCTATTTATCTTGTTAAAGCTATTTAATTTGATCAGATGAATCATTTTCAGATTCCTCCTATATATTTTCCATAAGATATTTCCTTTGGTTCCTGGAAAGCTCAAACTATTCTGTAAGCTTATTTATGAAACCCTCAACTCTTCTCAATTTGAATTTCAATTCAACATTATCAGTTTTTTCCTTATCAAGGTCTTCAAGTGTTGCCTCAAATTCTTCTTCCAAACTACTTGAATCCATATGGATCTCCCTCAAGCTATAAGGCTTTCTCTCCAAGGGCCTTATGCTTTAATCAAAATTATTAGGATTAAGTAATACTAAGAGGGGGGTAAATAAGTATTACAACACTTTATTATCAAACTTAACAAATTCAAAATTAACCAAGCAATTAATGAAATAGGAAGAACACACACATAAAGTAGACAACTCATAACACCATGATTTGTTAACAAGGAAACCCTGACCAAGGGAAAACCACAGTGGGTATGATACCCAAAAATAATGCGCTAAGAGTATAGTGTCCCTGTTAGTAGACCTAGCCCTGTTAGGAGCTGAATATTATATTTAGTACATATCTTTGTAAAAGGATGGAAACCCTATTCGGGGTATCACAAGGATCTCACTACTCTTACAATGAAAAATTGGCTTTACAAATATTTAACAAGAAGTGAACTGAACAAGCATTTTCTATTCTTAATTAGTCCCAGTTATAGCTTGCAACATCCTTTGTCTAATTTTGACATCACAATGCATCTATCTATGCGACACATATCTTTGCATCTCAGGACATCTTTACATCTATACTCGATCTCATGAATTTTCCAGTTGGCTCACAAATATATCACAAAACATGTCCAATACATAATAAAATAGCAAATACATAGTCAGTGATCATATATCTACAAAGGTAGGGTAGGACCCAAACCAAATCCAAGTATCACTTCTCGAGTCTATATTATACTCCCTTAAACATCGCGACCACTCATCTGCCTTGTTACACCGTTGCACTATCTTTGCATAACTTTATCAAGTTATAAATCTCTCTTGTCAAATCCAAAATACAAGTGACCTTAATTGAAGATCTACCACATCCCATAATACATTCCTCTAAGGTTTTAGGACTTAATTCGTCACATAATGTTCTCGCCAAGCAAAACTATACAACTATACCCTGTCAACTACTTTCTAGACTGTCGCTTTTCCAAACAAAATCTCCAAATTTGGACTGTGCTCCGAGAGACCATGCCAATAAGTAGTGTTTCCATAAATGAAAACCTCTATGCTATACTCATCAGACCACTTTTTAACAAGTTTTCTTCTCACCCCTAAGGTGGGCTAATAGCCCTTTTGTTAGTGTGTTGTTTATATTTTGTTGTATTTGGTAGCACCTTTACTATTAGTGTGTTGTTGATCATCTTTATTGCCTAAGGGTTGTTGTGTAAGGGGTAAGTACATCAAGATGGTGAACAAAGAGTGGGGGGGGTATAAGTGGCCACTTTTTTTTTTTCTGAAATAAGGTAAACCTAAACTTCAAAGAGAAATTCGAGGGTCATGCACTCAAAATTAGAAGATGTGTAAAGAATAAAAATTGTAGTAATTTGAATCTAGTTTCTAAAATACTAAAGTTTTAAAAGAATGGATAATGATAAGATGGTCAAACCCACTAGGCATGAAAAACTATTACTATTTTTTTCAGAAAAACATAACATAGTTGTTTATGCTCGCTTCACAAAAGATATAGTTAGATTTAGTATTTTAAAAAACCCTTTGGTAGGATGATATGTAAGAGTGAAATCTAGAAGTTGTGTATTTTTTTGTAATTTTCTGTTAAGTACTTTTTTATGATTTTTTGAAGTGACCGCATCCTGAAAATCTGGTACCTATTCGTGCATTGGGAATAACACGCATCAAAATAACAAAAATTGCAAAAAAATTTTTAATAGTGTATAGAATCAAGTGTAGAACAATAATATGTAATTTATTTTGAATTTGGTCAAGTATATCAAAAGTTATTAAAAAATGGTAGACATGTGTCTTTGAGGACTGTCAATCCACCGATAAAGAAAATTAAAGCTTAATATGCTAATGTTGTCCAAAAATAAAAAATTAATATGGTTAGAAAGATGAGAAGATGGGTGAGATTATGGTTGTAATTTTAGAGATACCCACTTGATCATTTGTAAACCTGATCCAGCAAAAAAGTTGAGATATCATCTTGGAAGATAAAAAAAACATGTAAAGGGACAAAAATGGAGGGAAAATGAGCTTGCAAGCTTTAGGGTCATTTTCCAAGCCTCTTACGAAGCCATAACACGTATGGGTTCCTATGTGCTAAATAACCCGCATGGGTTATGAAGAAAAAAAAAGTATGCTTGTAAACTTACCATACACAACACATATGTATGTATATATGTATATATAATATGTATATACATAATATGTATATATATATGTATATATGCATATCTATATTTATATAGATATATGTATACATGAATCTCTCTCTCTCTCTCTTTTGGTGTTTGAAAATGTTTATGCTACTTAAAGCTACCAATATGCCTTGAGACTAATGTTAGGAATGGTTTGCTCCAAGTATGAAAGCTCTACAAGACAACTGGACCAACTATAGAGACAAGACTACCCTCTGCACTTCTGGATCTACAAAACAAATGTGGTACACCTAATCCATACTAAACTCAATTCTTTACCACACCTTTTACTTCTGGATTTGAACAACAGATAGATGGTAAGTAAGTACTAAATGCCAACCTAGCATTCATTGACTATCCACTACCATGAGTGGGATAAGAAAAAAAACTATAAAAGTAAAGAACTTTGGTAATGAGTTTGATTTAAATTTGTGGGACAGAACATAGCCAAACCACTCAGACTTATATCTCCACAGAAAATACTTTCTTTAGATCAGTGCCTTATCCATTAGAAAAATTCCTAAATACAATACTACAACTGAAACAACCTATTGGTAAATATTCAAAGCCATAAACATAAATATCTTAGATCACACAGTACAAGATCCTTAGTAGATAACCAGATAGAATTAATGTAATATCCAAAGCATTTTAATTTGATCTAAGATCAAAGACTTATACAGTAAGCCAGAAAACTTACAACTCATAGAGATATCACAAAGGAGAGACTTAAAACCTAAGAATAATTATAATAATTATGATTAAAACATGCTTCTCCAACAATATGACAAGGAAATATATAGTTCAATAATATGCAAAAGATCATAAGGTTTATATTATATCTCAACACAATCTTAAATACACCTGCTATATCCTAGACTAGAAACAATTATAATCCTAATGCCATCTACTTTCCCAATTTTGAAGCCCTTTCTAAATGGTTTTGAATATTCTTTTATAGGAATAAGAATTATACAAGATTTAGACCATTTAGTGTTAGGGTTTACAACCAATCATGTCAAGCATTTGATTTTGTTTGTCAAGTTGAAAACCTATCTCTCTTTAATCTATGCAAATATGATTTGCAATAAATTTTTCCTAATCCAAGGATGTGAGCACAGTACCTTGAGGTCAAATAATTCCCAAGGCATGACTCTAAAAGTAGCTCATATAAATGCATAAATGACTAGGTGGCTCTGTTTACACTTATCCCTTGATTATAAAACCCTTATCTGTCAACTCTAGTCTCTAATGCATCTCAGTACATCAGATTGTATCCCTCTGGTCTTCAACATATGTTCATAATCGATCCATAAGATCAAATCTATCATTAATAACTCAGAGATCAAATATCTGAGTCCACCACCATGAAACCCTCTGAGAATAGATTCAAATATTTAAATTATAGTTATAATGGTCACAGGTGGCACAGAAAACAATTTGGATGATCGAGATCAAGTTGTATCACAAGTTTAAAACATATCCATTGATTCCTTTATGTTACCTCGGCTCACAATTAGATTGGACATGCGGTAGCAAGGCACAATGCCTCAATGACTAGATTTTGATCGCTTTATCTTTGAGGCTTTATGTTGTCCGTTGGATTAAATCTTACTTGTTTACATTTTAATTTATCTTTGTCCTTGACATTTAACCTATCTCTGACTAGCTTCTAACCCTGACCTTATCTAGAGATTGCATGACTATGTAATCTCCAAGTCACTGAACATTTTCTTTAACTCTGGGTATGCTGGGAGATTACATGCATGCCGCTAGATTCAAGAAATATCAATGGTTCAAATATGATCCTTGGAAAATTCACATTAACTTGATCCTGACCCAGGTTCATCTAGAGATCATGCGACTAAAGAGAATCGCCAAGTCGTGAGAACTTTTCTTAACCTCAGAGTTTATTCAGAGATCTAGCGCAAGCCCTTAGGTTCATCTATCCTTGGAAAAATGTGGCAACATCATGTTGAATCTCTGGAAATGTGACTTAGCCTTTACCTTAACTTAACCTTAAGTTACTTGGAGATCACGCGACTGAAGAAACTCAAAGTCACAGAATGTTTCACTTTACCTTGATTTAGTTCTGAGATTACGTGCACACCACATGATCAAATCAAGATCTATGCCTTGTGCTTAATATTAGAAATATTTTATAGTTGCTTATTTCTTTGTGAGATCATGCGCTAGCCCTAAGATCAATATTGCATTGATGGTTCAGATTCGATCTCAGACAACCCATTCTTGACTAACTTGACTCAAGTTCTTAACTTTAGTCTATCCCGAGATTGAGCGACTAAACGAAAATCTAAGTCGCAGAATGTTTTACTAACTCCAAAGTTTATTTTGAGAATACACAAGAACCATAAGATCATTTCTTTAATCAATAACCTTGATCATATCTGTGCAACTCAAGTTTGGCTCAAAACTTAACCATGCTTAGCTCAAGGTCTATCTAGAGATCACACGACTTATGGGATCTCCAAGTTGCAAGATAAAAATTTAACTTTTGAGTTTTCTTAGAGATTACATGTGAGCCACAGGATCAAAACAAGATCAATGGTGCACATGTAATCACCAAATATATCATGATGTCATCTTTTTAATGTGAGATTAAATGCCAACCCCTCATCTCTACTCTGATCAACTATCCTCACCAAGTCTATGAATACTTCTATACTTCATCAAATATTTATAAGATTAAATGTCAGCACTAGATCTTTGCTCTTTTCAACGAATGCAATCTTTTTCCGTGCAAAATCCATCATAAATCCAACTTACCTTTCTTAACCATGATCAAATCTGGAGATTGTGCGACAGTGTGAAACTCAAATTTTCTGAACCACTTACCTAACTCAAGTTATATTACGAGATCACATGTAGTCCATCTGATCATGTTAGAATTAAAACTCAATCAATGACCAACACTGAATCTCAAGACATTTTACTTGACCATTTCATTGAGAGATCTAGCGTGAACTGCACATCTTTGACAAGATTGACGACCCTTGTTTTAAATCAAAACATTGTACTTAACCCTGAGTCCACTATGAGATCATGTGACCAAAGATAAAAAGTAACCCTACATCTGACTCTGGCTCTATCTAGAGATCACATGACCAACTGGGTCTCTAAATTTATGAAATAAAAACTTAACTCATGGTTTAATTTGAGATCACGCGCCAATCGCAAGATTAGATGTGCATCAACGACTTGCACTGAATCTTCCAAAGAAAGAACTGAGTTGGACTTTATCTCGTGACTGAACATGAACTGCATGATCAAGACAAGATCTACGACCTATGCAAAATCTCCAAGAGAAAAGAGCATATTCCATTTCATCACGAGATTAAGAGATACAAGCCCACACTAAGTCGCTAGATATAAAGGAATATTTAGTTTTGATTATGCGACTAAGAGATAGGCTCAAAATTGATAAAGCACACATCGGATTTGCTGGGACTTAAGTGTCTTGAAAAGTAACATGAAATTAGAACATTTCTTGAAGGGTTTATGGTTTAGCCAAATTTTGATACAAAAAGACTTAGGGTTTTAGCCAGAAGCCATAAATAATTGTAGAGACGAGGAAAAACTTTGGAACCATGTAAAAATTTGCAAGTGCTAACAGTTTCTTTGTCTGGGAATGCATGCCTCTTGTAGGCATGACAAGGATTTAGGATTTCTGGGAGAAGAAGACCACTAGACAAAGAAGGAAACTAACCTAAGACATGAAAACACAGAAATAAAATATCTACATACTTGCAGTAGAAAAAGAACTTAGCTCTGCCACTTATTTTCTAATCTAAAAAAGATCAAACCAATTCTGATGGCCTAACACCATCACAAAATTTCTGATCCAATTTCCCCCTATCATAGACAAATTTTTCTACTCCCTGGTCTGGAAACAAATTGAAAAATTTTCTTTCATGTGTCTGATCTGGTCCATTATTAGATACCATTTGCTCATTAGAAAAAATATTAGCATATTCATCATTAGAACCAAAAACAAAATTTGACATATGAAAAACATGTGGCATATGTACATCACATTCATCAATTATAAATTATTGAGATCCAACGCAATAATCGGTAATGCCTAATGCACTGCCACATCTAAGAGAAACACCATCCAGCTGATAAAAGTACTCATACTCTACCATGTAGATTGAGTCATCATCATTTTGTCTATTTATATAAATAAGTTGCATGTCAATGGAGTAATCATCATACTAAACCTTATGCAAACATTGAGGACACTCATTACTTGAGACATGATCTATCCCATTCTCCAGAGGATAGGAAACAAACATCTGAGAAACATGAGAATCAGGATGATCATAAACATTAGGGATCATCTGCAAATCAATTTTACCTTTTGTAAGAGGAGACAAATTAGGAATATAAATAGAATAATATTCGGCATCATTATTATCAAAACATGGAAATTCCATGTCATGATCCATATTCTGCTCTTTAAAAGAACTATCATTCTGAACCTTGGCAGTGGTTTGTATGTCCATATCAGAATTCTCTAAAAAATTTACTGGAAGATTATCATCTTTATACAAACCACTATCCTGTTTGGTGGAGGAAGGACACATATCAACACATTCATTATGCAATTGCATATGTTGAGTAACTGAGAGATCATCTATCAATGGTTCAATGAATAACCTAGAATCTGAAAGAGATTCATAATCAACACAACTATTCCAATCAATACTCAACATCATATCAGGAGTCTCTTCATCTTTTGAATCTAAACAAATACTGACACACTCATCATCTGGAGAATCACATTCAATATGGTTGTAGCCTAGTGAGACAGAACTACAAGGCAAATAAAAAATACATGTCTCATAATTCTGACTATCTAATATTCATTCCTTATCAAACTGAATGCGTGTGGTGTGTAGGGATTCAAAACTATCCTTCCCTGGAGATCTGAGATATTAATTAGACAAAAACTCTGAGACTTGTTCACTATCAAGTGAACCATTGTCCTCATTTACACTCACCTCTGATACACACTCACAATCAGCATCTTCATTTATTAAATTAGTATCATCCTGCTGACTACACACATCTTTTGTCTCATATTTAGAGGGGTCATTACTTTCATGATCAGAAAAGATAGTATCCATACTAGACACATAACTATCCTCTTGGTTTCCCTCATTCTCAATAACATCACTACCAGGTACAACCCTATGTGAAACCTCAAATTTAGGGTCTTCAATATCAACATCTTGGTTTGAAATTTTAGGATTAATGTCACTGTCATCAAAAGAATTATCAAAACAACTTACCTCTTCATCAGAATGATCCTCTTGTTCATTGCATATTTTTTCCTCAGGATGAGATAAAACATCTGCATCATTATGCTAAGTAGAAACAACTATAGTCTTAGTAGGAATACTGTTAACTATAAGTTCATCTTCAAAATCTTTATGTTCACTATCTTTATTATCAACATTACTAAAAATAGAATCACATTTAAAAATCTGAAATGATTCTATCTTCTTCCTTGTACATTCAGTGAGTTCCTCCATCAAGGAGGCTGGCTAATGAATTGATTTAGGAAAAAAAAGTCCCAAAAATAAACCAATATATGTAGACTCTGGAAACTCCTTAACATCCCTCAGAAGCTCATCACATGCCTTCGAAAACCTTGCATAAAACAACTGTATTGATTCATCCTTTCTCTTTACTATATTTTTCCTTAAATAACTTATAGCTTCATCCTCAACCTTCTCAGGTTGTTCCTCAACATCATTTATTGTTATTTGGTTCAGCAGTTTCCATCTTAATTTATCAATCCTGATCATATCTTCCTTTTCTTTTTTAAGTATCTCATGTTGTAACTCCAAAATGACTTGATCTTCCAATATTTGTTTCTCCCTAAGATCCTCTTCATCATCTGAATCTAGCAAAGTTTCTTCAGAACTGGATGTAGCAGAAGAAACATTGTCCTCTATGTCACCCTATTGCTCAATAAAACAATATTCTAGAGCATCTATAGATCCTATTGAACCATGAGGTAATCCTTTAAACCAATCCCTAGCACAATCAACTAGACATATAGCAAAAAGTCTCATCAGTTGATCCTCATGTGTGATGTTATGACCATTTATTAAGTCATCAAAATTGTCTACATGTTCGTCAACTGATTGCTCACCCATGCCAATGAACTTAGGCAGGCAATCCCTGACTTCTAATGGAAAAATATTTGGGTATATAGGGATACCTTCAAAATTTATATCCCCAAAAAACCTACCTCTATATAGTTCTGACATCTTAGTAGGAAGGACAATTATAAATTGCATCTCTCTTCCCTTTTAAATAGTGCTAACCACTTCATAGGGAAAATTTTATAATTGATTTTCATGGAAAAAAAGAATTTATTTAATGAAAATACAAATACCTAGAATATGATGAAGTTGCAGCAAAATATTTGATTTGAAGTCACCTTCAGATCACCTTCATTTAAAATTGTTAGAGCCACCACTTCTTTGCAGAGGAATTCTTTAAATCAGCAACTTACAACACACCCCCAATATAGGGTCTCTTATTGATTCCTCTCTTGACTATGCTCATAGTCATAGGAGTCCTATCATCTGCTGCCTCTTCATTGCAAGTCTTCCTCTTCTTTGTAGTCTTTCTTCAAACATGCACACTAGTGCAAATTAGAGAACTTGAAGTCACCACTCACCACATGTGAGATAGTATTTGTATTACTTTTGGAACTAGGACTTTTAGAGACTTTGCAAAGACAGACAAGAAGAAAAGACTCACTCTTATAATTATGAGGAATATCTCTTTGAAAACCATGACTCTATAACCAAAATCTAGGATTGACTTAGCAAGGCAAGGAAGCAACTCACTTACATTCACTAATCACTTATTCTTCTCTTTCCCCAGTAGAGTCACCATCTTATTGGTGTTTGAAAATGTTTATGCTACTTAAAGCTACCAATATGCCTTGAGATTGATTTTATGAGTGGTTAGATCCAAGTATGAAAGCTCTGTAAGAAAACTGGACCAAATATAGGGACAAGACTTCCCTCTACACTTTTGGCTCTACAAAATCAAGGAAGGTACACCTAATCCAGACTAAACTCAATTCTTTACAACACCTTTTACTTCTAGATTTGAACAACAGATAGATGGTAAGTAAGTACTAAATTCCAACCTAGAAAAAACTAACAATACTTTTACTTCTTTGTCCCCAGCAAAGTCGCCATATTATTGGTGACTCGAATGGGTTGAATGATATAAATAGTAGAGCCCAGAGATTCTTTGAAAGGTTTAGCAAGATTTTTACTTCTCTGTCCCCAGTAGAGTTGCCATCTTGTTTGGCATTTAAAAATGTTTATGCTACTTAAAGCTACCAATATGCCTTGAGACTGATGTTAGGAGTGGTAAGCTCCAAGTATGAAAGATATACAAGACAACTAGACCAACTATAGGGACAAGACTTCCCTCTGCACTTTTGGCTCTGCAAAACCAAGGTGAGTATAACTAATCCAGACTAAAATCAATTCTTTACCACACCTTTTACTTCTAGATTTGAACAACAGATAGATGGTAAGTAAGTACTAAATGCCAACCTAGAATTCATTGACTCTCCACTAACATGGGTAGGATAAGAAGAACAACTATAATTGTAAATAACTTTGGTAATGAGTTTTATTTAAATTTGTGGGACAAAACATAGCCAAACCACTTAGACTTATATCTCCATAGATAATAATTTCTTTAGATCAGTGCCTTATCCATTGGAAAAATTCCTAAATACAATACTGCAAGTGAAACAACCTATTGGTAAATACTCAAAGCCATACACATAAATATCTTAGATCACACACTACACGATCCTTAGTAGATAACTAAATAGAATCAATGTAATATCCAAAGAATTTTAATTTTATCTAAGATCAAAGAATTATGGAATTCACATATGTATAAGCAAGACTTATACAGTAAGCCAGAAAACATACAACTCACAGAGATATGACAAAGGAGAGACTTAAAACCTGAGAATACTTATATTAAGTATGATGAAAGCATGCTTCTGCAAAAATATGACAAGGAAATACACAGTTTAATAATATGCAAAGATCATAATATTTCTATTCTATCTCAATACAATATGAAATACATCTGCTATATCCTTGACTAGAAACAAGTATAAGCCTAATGCCATCTACTTTACCAATTCTCCAACCCTTTCTAAATTATCTTGAATATTATTTTATAGGAACAAGAATTCTACAAGCTTTGGACCATTTTGGGTTAGGGTTTACAACCCATCATGTCAAGCATTTGATTCTATTTCTCAAGTTTAAAACCTATCTCTCTTCAATCTGTGCAAATCTAATATGTAATCAATTTTCCCTAATCCAAGGATGTGAGCACAATACCTTGAGGTCAAAGAATTCCCAAGGCATGACTCTAAAAGTAGCTCACATAAATGCAGAAATGACTAGGTGTCTCTTTTTACACTTATCCCTTGATTATAAAAACCTTATCTGTCAACTCTGGTCTTAAATACATCTTAGTACATCAGATTTGTTTCCCTCTGGTCTTCAATAGTTGTTCAGAATCGATCCATAAGATCAGATTTATCATTAATAACTCTGAGATCAAATATCTGAGTCCACCGCCATGAAACCCTCTAAGAATAGATTCAAATATTTAAATTATAGTTATAACGGTCATAGGTGGCATGGACAACAATTTGGATGGTCGAGATCAAGCCGTATCACAAGTTTAAAACATATCCGTTGATTCCTTTATGTTACCCGGGCTCACGATTAGATTGGACATGCGGAAGCAAGGTGCAATGCCTCAATGACTAGATTTTGATCACTTTATCTTCAAGGGTTTATGTCATCCATTGGATTAAATCTGACTTGTCTACATTTTAATTTATATTTATCCTCAACCTTTAACCTATCTCTGACTAGCTTCTAACCTTGACTTTATGTGGAGATTGCACGAATGTGTAATCTCCAAGTCACTGAACATTCTTTAACTCTGGATATGTTGGGAGATTATGCACACACTGCTAGATTCAAGACTTATCAATAGTTCTGATCTGATCCTTGGAAACTTCACATTAACTTGTTCCTGACTGAATTTCATATGGAGATCACGCGACTGAAGAGAATTGCCAAGTCGCAAGAACTTTTCTTAACCTCAGAGTTTATTCAAAGATCTAATGCAAGCCCTCAGATTCATCTATCCTTGGAAATATGTGGTAACATCATGTTTAATCTCTGGAAACCAAACTTAGCCTTTACCTTGACTTAACCTTAAGTCACTTGGAGATCATGTGACTAAAGAAACTCGAAGTCGCAGAATGTTTCACTTTACCCTAAGTTAGTTCTGAGATTATGCGCACACCACATGATCAAATCAAGCTCTACGCCTTGTGCTTAATCTCAGAATTATTTTGTACTTGCTTATTTCTTTAAGAGATCATGTGCCAGCCCTAAGATCAACATTGCATTGATGGTTTAGATTTGATCTCAGACAACCCATGCTTTACTAACTTGACTTAGGTTCTTAACTATATTCTATCCTAAGATTCAGTGACTGAAGAAAACTCTAAGTTACGGAATATTATACTAAATCTAGAGTTTATTTCAAGATTACATGAGAACCATAAGATCCTTTCTTTAATCAATGAACCAGATCATATCCATGCAACTCAACTTTGGCTCAGAACTTAACCATGCTTAACTCAAGGTCTATTTAGAGATCACGCGACTGAATGGATTTCCAAGTCACGAGATAAAAACTTAACCCTTGATTTTTCTTATAGATTATGCATGAGCCACAAGATCAAAACAAGATCAACGGTGTGTGTGTAATATCCAAATATATTATGACATCATATTTTTATGTGAGATTAAGTGCCAACCACTCATCTCTACTCTGATCAACTATCTTCACCAAGTCTCTAAATACTTTTGTACTTCATCAAATCTTTACGAGATCAAACACAAGCCCCAGATCTCTGCTTTGTTCAACGACCACAATCTTTTTTTGTGCAAACTCCACCATAACTCAAACTTAACTTTTTGTTATGCCCTACATCCCCGTCCCTACATTTTGTGTGCAAAATGTTGGGTCCCCCTTTTTTTCTTTTTTTTTCTTTTTGCTCTTGCCTTGTCTTTTCCTTTGTTTTCTTTGTTTTCCTTCCCTGGGGTTTTCTTCCCTGTAGTTTCACTTTTTTTTGTTGGCCTCTCGTGTCTCCGGCACCCGGTCCCAAAGTTGGCCATCCTTAGTTGGGAGTTAGATTCCAGACTTTGGGATTCTTCACCGCGATTTCTTCTTTCCTCAAGGTGATATTGTCTCATGGAATCCTCGGACCCGGAGTCTGGAGGTCTGTCTGTCCAGAGTTTGTAGAAGGAAAGGTGAATTTCTTTTACCGTGGGTATAAATAGAAGTTACCTGTCATTTTGACATTTATCATGATTAAACACTTGGTCAATCAGAGCGATTTAAGAGTGATTTGTAGCGATTTAGCGATAATCTAGTGCTAACCATCCCGAGCATTATTGAGCAATTATGGGTGGTTTGTGGTGGTGAGTTGTGATTGTTTGGCGGTTGAAGCTATTGCAGAGCATTTGCAATGGTTTCCTTTCCTTTCCCTTCTTTGTTTTTAGGTTGGTGCCTCCTCTCAGTTTGGATTTCCTTCTTTTTGGTTTTGTTTGGTTTTGTGTTGTCTCATTTTTTTCTTTGTCTTGCGTTTCTTTCTGGTTCGCCGCCCATTGGTGGGTCGGCTCTGCCAGAAGGTTGTTTTCCCTCTGTGCAAATGTAATCTAGTCTGTAGATGGTGTAGAAAGTTGTAAGTATTTTGTACATTGTCTGGTTTTTGTGAGTAGCCACTCTATGAATTCTGTATATATGTAAATTTGGTGTATATCTATTGTGTATCCTTCTAGTTTACATGTATACTCTTTAGCTTTCATGTATATTCTATGTATATCTATCTAGCAGGCTGTAGAGCTTGCCGTGCTACATGCATTTCTGGTTTCTAGTCCACGAGCTCACTCTGTGCAGGATACCACTTGGTTGAAACTCGGCTCTTAGCTAGTTTAAAATAGGTGGTTTTCTCTCTCCTCCATAAACCAACCTTACTTTCATTTATGTCCCATGTGTGCATTTAAATTTGTCCAAGTGGCCTTCATTTTTCATGCATTTAGACATTTGGCTCTATCACCATCACCATAACTCCCATTTATTGCTCACCTACGTGGCGCCTGCGTGGGTCTGATGGCTCACTTTTTATGCACACCTTCCAATGGTTACTTCCCTAGGCTCCAAGTTTCTTTCCATCACCCACCCCGTGTCCTTTTACTAAGTATGATAAAACCCCCAGACTCGGATGGATAAGTAAATTTCTAAGTTCGCAATATATCTATGCTTTCCAGAGTTTTTGAACGAAGCTAACTTTTTAGGGGAGGCAAGCGCCATGGTGGTAAGATCTCTGGACCCTAAAGTTTTTGTTATCTATGGGTTCTAACGGTCACCTTGCCTTGCAAGTCTCTGGAGCAGCAAAACTTACAAATATGTCTGAAGCTTCCGCATCCTCACCACCTAGAAGTCTGAACTTACCCTCCATGGCAGTTACTAGGGTGACAGTTAGATCTAAGATGGAAAAGGCCCTAGATAAAATTCCTATGAGCCTAAAATATGTGAAAGACGGAGTCATCATGGGCTCAAAGATTGAGTCCAGAGTCTATTTCATCACCGACACCAGTGTCAGGACATGGCCCGAAATGCAAGCCTTGGTGAAGATTATGTACATTCAGAGACAGGCCGGAGATCCATTGGCCATTCAAATTGGGAACTCAGGGATTCTCAAGGCAGCTTGTTTCCCATGCTCTATGCAGTCACCAAAGCTCATTCTTACTCTTGTAGTGTACTACAACACATATGTCTGGGTTGTTATGCTCGTAGCCCTGGAGCTAATAGGGTACCCTACTCCCATGGTGTCCCTCGATCCTAATACCTTCCAGAGGGGCTTGGGGATCCCCCAATTTGGCAAACCAGCCGTAGTCACCCGGTCAGATGCCTTGGCCCAATTCACTCAGTTGGAGGAAGCGGCCTGTATATACATGAACAATCATTGGCTAAAGACCCCGAAGAGGGATCCCAAGAGGATGAAGATAGAAATGCCCAGGGCCGAATTCAAAGAAAGAATCCAAATGGGGATGATAGCCTTATGCCGGGTCTTCGGACAACAACATGCCTAAGAATTTTTTGGGTGGATGTACTACTTCTTGCTAGGTATCAGCATGGGTGAGGAGTATTTTGACTAGGCTACCATAATCTCCAACCATGTGGACTCCCAGTTCCTTCAATTGGCCAAGAAGAAGAAGTTTTATATGACTTCTTATGTTCTCTGGGCCCTGGCACAACAATGGCCCCACACCAATGGGTTACTTACAGAAGGCGTGCTTGAGATCGGCCTGGGATAGAAGGCCCCTTGGGACCATTTCCCATAGATTCAATGGGAGGCTAGCTTCCCCAGTTTTTGTCAGGTAAATGATGTCTTCATTTACTACCACCTGCTCACACCCACCTGGGATGTAGGATACCACCTATCCATAGAGGTGATGAATTTGGTTTGGAGTTATGGACATTATTATATATAGCTTCAATAACATACATACATTAGGGTGACCGGCTTCTCTGGGAAACCCTACTTGTTGCCCAAACACTGCGGGGACAAGATAATTTTCCTGGAATATTGCAGGTAGATAATGGAGCGACATGCACTCTTTTCCTTAAAGAAGGTAACAAATATTCCATTCCCAATCACTTGTGGGAATTATTCATGCATTTTGGCCACCACAAAAGAGGTGGATAATGAGCTTAAATGCTATAACCTAGCAAAATTTTACTTGGCGCAGAAACAATTTGATTCGCATGGTAAGATTGCAACAACACTTCCCTGAGCCTCAAAGCCCCATCAATATCATATGGAAGACTTCTGGGAAGACTGCCAAGATGACGTGGAAGTCCGGGGGTGGCATTATGTCAGAATGACCATGGGAATGATGGAAATATTGAAACTCTGGAGATTCCTGGAGGACTTCTCAAACACTAGCTCCATGGAGGATCCCCAGTACAAAGCAAAGGGGATCGATAAATTGGCCCTTCCACTAGTGAATTGGGATGCCCAGGAAGGGCCCACTATTGAAGAGTTCACTTGCAATGTAGTTGAATGCAGCCACCTCTATTTTAAGAAGGTGTGCCCTGGGAGTGTCCGTTGGGTGGCCCAGCCAATACCAAAGTTAACTCTGGGGGCCGAGACTTCTTCCAAAGGAGTAGATAAAGGAAAATGAATAGCGACAACTCCAACCTTACAAGAAGTCCCCATCAAAGAACAAATAAGGTAATCAGTGGAAGCCTCCCAAAAAATGAGGGAGACATTAATCACATGGTTAGCAACCCTGGTGTCAATGGATGGACCAATTTGTCCCCCCTCCACCCCCTCACTAGCAGCCTTAATGATTAAGGCAACAGGGGTGGACCTGGCAGAACAAGTGGCAATAAGGGATGCAGGGCCTCCCTTAGTTACCCAGAGGAAGAAGAGGCTTAGCCAGAAGCCTAAGGCAGAGCCAGAGCTGGGGATGCCCCAGACCCCACAAGTTGATATCCTTTCGTCCAACTCCCCAGAGCCAGAAAGGGAACTAGAGCCTGCTGATGTCCTAGCTAACCCTCCTCCGCAGGATGAGTTTGATGATGTTTTTGCAACCGACGAGTTTGGTAATCTACAGGGGGACATCGAGAAAATAGAGGCTAAATTCCTAGCACAAGAGGAAGCTTAGGAACAAAAACCTACATAGGAGTAGGAAGGGTAGATGGAAGAAGAGAAGGAAATAGAGTAGGAGATCACCTTTGAAGTCCCAGAGATACAACATATAAGGGTGGACCAGCAGAAGCAGAGTGAACAAATGGCATCCACTGAGGTAAATGGACCTACAGGAGCAACTGTAACCTCAGCAACCGTGTTCCAAGTGCCACTCCCTGGAGTGACCTTTGGGCAGGTAATAACCACGGCCCAAATGTTAAATTTTGGCCCGGTACCTACCCCATTGCCAAAGGATAATACCAATAGAAGAATAAATCCTGGCGACAGAGGCCAAAGAACAAAGAGAACAACAAAAGGAGGAAACCCCCAGGATAACCAATGAGGGTCCAGATGAAGCTAAAGATACAGAGGACAAGGCAGAGGAAATAAATGTCACCGGGGAAAATGTTCTTGACGAAGCCCAAGATAAAGAGGAAGAGCCTGACGAGACTCACACCACTAAGGAGGAACAACAATAGGACACCAGAGAAGAACCTAAGGAACAAAATTTGGTGAAAAAGCCACCCCTACTACCTCAATGGCTGGTCAAAAGTAAGAAAAGAAAGGCTCTGTCCACCCCTAGAGCTTACCTCTCCCTAGCTGAAATGATGGCTCAGGTCCAGGGCCCACCAAAGTCCAAGAAAGCCCAGACAGTTCATACTCTTCGAACCAGGCTGGGAGGAGAAATAGTTGCGGTTGTTGCAACACCTCCCCCAGATGTTGATGAGGCAACCATCGAGGCCAGAGATTATGATATCATAGAGATATCATTGGAAAAAAGAGGAAAATAGGGTGAAGTGAACCTGTTGAAAGAAGCGACCAGAGTCGTGGAGGCCCGATATGAAAAGGAGGCCCAAAGGCTCAAAGTGGAAAAGGAAAAGACAGTGAACCTTATGGGATTGCTTACTGAGTTGGCCTGACCTATTAGTGCCATTCCTCTGGAGGCCTCCACATCTGATACACCATTACCACAGAGTGACATTGACTCCCTATGAGCAATGAAGAAGAAGGCCCAAGCAGTCGATGAGTGGGTCGCTCTGCAGGTAGGAAACACCTGGCACTTCCTGGTATCCACCCTCCCAGATTTGTATACAGCTCAACACATTCTGCATCAGGTGGAAACTATCATTAACATATGGGAGGGTGATATGGAAAATTATGAAGCATGGAAGTTAGAACTTGAAGAAATCCTTGGTCTTGGGGAGGAAATAGTTTCTGAGTTCAGGATTCTGGGAGAAGAATCATTCGATTTTGTGAAAACCCAACACTCCAGACTTGACCTCACATTGGAAGTGCTCAAGAAACTGGTAGGGGTTTTGCATGATAAAGTCAACTCATTCTAGTATTCTTCAAATATGTACAAGGCATTTGTCACAAAGGTCTTCGGAGCTGACCCATTTAGCACTGATACATGCACTCTGGAGGAATACATTTTGGGGAAGTTTGATGAATTAATGGAGTCAAGATATCAATCCCCGGAGGGAGTGGACGGGACTCAAGTGGCAAGATTAACTTGTATGATCCTTAGTGGCCATGATGCGGCAAAAATGGCTGATGAATTCAAGAATAATGTTCCGGAGCTAGGAGAATAGATTGAGGTGGCCAAATACCGGTGGTTTGGCCTCAAAGAGATTCATGAGGATGGAATCTCCAGCCTCCTCCAAACCTTCAATGACAAAAAGAAACAATAAATTTTCTCCATGGGCCAGAGAAAACCCAAACATTTTGTATTCTTTATTCTTTTGAAATGTAAGTTCCCAGATCCTGGAGCCCCAGATCCTACATTTTTGTATTCTTTCGGTCATCTATGTCCTGGTCCCCGAGGCCGACCGGTCACTTTCAAGTAGTTAATAAAGGTTGTCAGAGGATGTCAGAGGGTAGATAGCTACACCAAGGCATGTCAGATCAATAGTGGCCTTCTGACAAATGATCATCTCGAGGTGCCTCCTCAGATATACACTGGCACATTGGAGACAGGGTGCCGCATTTCCCATTTATGAGGCATGTAGCCTCAATCCCTAGGGGATTGGATTTCTTCCTTCTCTTTCCCAGCTCTCTTTTCAAAGCCAATTCTTCCACTCCACCTTCTTGTCTCATTCTTCTGACATGTCAGGCCTATTCTATCTCAAGGTCTTTTGTAGGGTGGCGTAGGTAGTACTAGCCCCCAGATAATATATTCTATTGTATAGTGTAATGTAAAAGAGGGTTAGGGTTAGGGTTAGATGAAAATTTGTATAAATAGTAAGTCTGGCCCTTTTACAAGGGTTGGCAAAATTGATGATTTTGCAGTCCATAGTAATAGAGAAGCAGTATTTTCATTTCAATTTGCAGAGCTCAATGCTCCTTAGTCTTTAAGCATTCAGTAGTTAGATGCTCCCCTAGAGCCACCATTATATCATGCACCAGCGCTGGTTGGAAGAAATATTAATGAAGAAGGGAGAGTTCTTGCAATGATGTTGTTGGCATTCAATCTTCTGAGTTAATGGTATTTTATGTTTTATGTTCTTCATGTCTTTTGCTCTAATACTTTAAGTAAATTAACAACCTCTTTTTCCTCGCTACTGATGAAATATGAACTGATGGTTGTGTACTTCTTTGGTATTTAGTGTAGTGTATCAGAGCATTATCGATGTATTGAATGTTTAGACATAACTATAGGTAGATGAAACACTTCTAACCCTACAGGATCTTTTTCAGTTTATTTGCTAAGTGTAGAATGCTTGGAGAAACCTCACCTTCCTGAATCCCCAGAGAGAACGAGTTGAAGAAACCAGTTATCCCCCTCAAAAATAGTCACATCTCCCAATCGAGCCCCGCACCATCATGACCTGACACCCAGGTGCTTGGAGGCCTGGGGAATCTCATTTCCCCAGACAACCTTTGCAGGCAAAGTTGGCCGGTACCTCTAGTACCTGGTGACAACTTATGACTATTGGCAAACCCGGTCACCAAAGTCCCGTCAACACTTTCTTAACCATGATCAAAACTAGAGATTGCATGAATGTGTGAAACTTGAATTCACTGAACCACTTACCTAACTCAAGTTATATTATGAGATCACGCACAGTCCATCAGATCATGTGAGAAATAGAACTTGATCAACGACCAACACTGAATATCAAGACATTTTACTTGACCATTTCATTGTGAGATCTAGCATGAACTGCACATCTCTAACAAGATTGAAGACCCTTGTTTAATCTTAAAACATTTTACTTAACCCTGAGTCCATTATGAGATCACATGACCAAAGATAAAAATTAACCTTGCCTCTGACTCTGGCTCTATCTGGAGATCACATGACCAACTAAGTCTCTGAATGTATGAAATAAAAAGTTAACTCATGGTTTACTTCAAGATCATGTGCTAGCCATAGTATTAGATATGCATCAATGGCCTACGCTAAATCTCCCAAAGAAAGAACTAACTTGGACTTTATCTCATTACTTAATGCGAACTGCATGATCATGACAAGATCTACAGCCGACATGAAATCTCCAAGAGAAAAGAACATATTCCATTTTATCACAAGATTAAGAGATACAAACCTGAACCAATTCACTAGATATAAAGGAATATTCGGTGTCGATTACATAACTAAGAGATAGACTCAAAATTGATAAAGCACACATGGTATTTTCTGGGACTTAAGTGGCTTAAAAAGTAACATGAAATTAGAACATGCCTTGAAGGGTTTAGGGTTTTAGCCCAATTTTGATACAACAAGACTTAGGGTTTTATCCAGAAGCCAGAAATAATTGTAGGTATAAGAGGAAAAAGCTTGGAACCATACAAAAATTTGCAAGTGCTCTCTCTCTCTCTCTCTCTCTCTCTCTCTCTCTCTCTCTCTCTCTTTGGTTCTAATTTTTACATAACCTGTATGGGTTATGTAGAACTTAGGCAAAAAAATTTAGTCCTACATAATGCATACAAGTTATGGGGAAATGTAAACATTGTATTTAGGTTTACATAACCCGTACTAGTTATGAGGAAGTCTGAATATTTAAATCCTAAATGCCAAAAAAATAGCATTTCAACTTGTTTCGAGGTCCCACTACTATTTCAAATGTATTTCTATGATAGTAATAGTCAGGTTTTCATTTTTAATGATTGATTTTTCTTGTCTTTTGTTATGTTTTTGAAGTTATTTTTTCATTTTTACTTTAGATTCTAGTATAATGATGCTCATTTTTTGTTTTCTTTCTATTTGATTGTGGATGTTCATCATGATGTTATTTGTAGGATAATCAATATCAACAATGGAAAGAATAAAAGAGGGATGAATGAGAAACAAGAGGTAGAAAAGGAAAGACAAAGGGAGTGTATGAGGAGATTACATGAAGGTATGTCATCTAATATTCCTAGTGAACATGATGAACATGCAACAATTCAAATTGATATGATGAATGCACGATATAAAAATCATCAACATACACCAATTCAAATGCATTTTTTGAATGCACCTAATGAATGCGATGAACATACACCATTTGAAATTGATGTGATGAATGCACCCAATGAAATTGAAGAAGATATACCAATTGAATTTGATGTGATTAATGCATTTAATGCATGTAATGAAAACAAAGGGAATGCACCAATATTAACACCTCTTAGAATAATTCATAGAAAACCAAAGTCAAATGATATGGAGGATAAAATTTCTAAAAGAACATGTAGAAGAATGGTTACAATAATGTGGAAAAATTATTTTGAAAACTTAAATCAAAGTGGAAGATGCCAATTAGTTTTCGAAATGATTAAAAATCTGAAATTTAGAGAGACAATGAAACCTTTGAGGTTAAGAACATCCAAAAAAATAGTGAAAGAACCATTATGAAAAATCTATTTGATGCATGCCAAGTCATTGGTTAGAAATCACGTACTAAAGATGCTAATGTTACTCGACGTGTTCTCACATCAGCCATAATGGGAAAGAAAATGAAAAAAATGTGTTTAATAAGAAATATAATAAAGTCATTAAGGATAAGTAGAACAACATTACACAATGCCTTAGAGAGGCGAGAGAAAATTGAGGATTTTAACAATAATTCTCTTTCAGCATTCTTAGGTAGACTCCCACGCAAGGATAAGGTTTTTGTTGATGCATTGAGAGTGGCAATTGAAAGTTTTTGGCATGACAACACAAGGGTTTCACCCAACCAAAGAGATTTTATTAGAAGGAAAATTGGATTTATAAATTGTGAGCCACATCCAAAACACTATTTAGATATGACTCAAACATAATTATACAAAAGGTTTCTTCAAGCTTTCCTCAGATTATAATTAGCCAAATATTTTTTGAGATGACACAACCATCTAATGTTAAGATTAATCATGCATGTACTACATGTTGTTGTAGGGTCCATGTTGAATTTTCCATGCATTATGATATTTATCGCCATGTATGTTGTACTTTGCACACTAATGATGTTTTGCAGGAATGTGGTCTACAAGCACCTCCTAAGTCACCAAGAGAATTTATTTCAAGTGCACTATGTAAATGATATGATGTGTGCATTTATTATAAGATGATGTGTTTGAAAGGTTTTTGTCCTACATGTGATGGTTTGCAACAGTTACATGGATGCATACATCTAGATAGCACAAATGAAATCAGTAAGAAACTAGTTTTTATTGGAAAATACAAGTCAATCACATATGGTGTTAAAGATTGAAAATAATTAAAGAGGTGTGAGTTAGTGAAAAAGGATATATCCGTAGCTGATTTTATGAAGATGTTTCAAGAGAAACTAGTTTATGAGTATATAGGTCATACACATAGAGCAAGGTGGTTAGATGAGTAGTTCAAGTTGTGTAAGGACACTTTTCCCCTTGGTATTATTGTCTCTATCATTGATTTTTCTGAGAATTATACACTAAAACCTCAAAATGAAGTGCAACCTATGTATTACCACTCTACACAAGTTACAATTTTGTAGACATAGAATTCATGCATGCACATGATACTACAGAGGAGGATAGAAAGGTTATAAGAGAGTATCACTTCTATATCAGTGATGATCATACTCATTCGTCAGAGTTTGTGCAAGGATGCTTTACAGATTTCTATGACAATTTAAGGGTAAGAGATATAATATACAACCAACACATAATATGGTTGGAAAAATTCACCACAAAATTCAAGAATGCAAGGATGTTCTACTGGTTGAATAGGATGCTTGTGACAAGCCGTGTGCAACATTTTTAGAATTTCACTAAGGCAAGGCATGGAAAGGAAGAGAATGATGGTGCTAAAGCATGTGTGAAAAGAGCTCTTACTAGAGAGGAATTAAAGTATGATGGTGGTGCAATGTTAATAGATGTAGAAATAATTATGCAATGGTGCAACTCTACTATGAGACCAGTTAATGTAGGTAAGTATATGGTTTGTAAATATTTTTGGTTAATACGTGAAGCTAACATTGAAAACTATGTATTTTTTTGTACACTTGTAGGATCAAGTGGCATGCATTCATTTAGAAGTTCAAATGCAACATCATTAGCTATTTATACTAGATAGATTTCATGTTATTTCTCTTCGTGTATGCATTTTGTGTGGGATGAATGTGAATCAAGAGAGTGGGTTGACCAATCATCTTTTAGAGATTTTTCAACCCTAAATACATATCAACTTCCTAGAGCACTAGAACTGAACTAGATTGAAGCATCAATAGATTTTGACCTAGTTGATCCAGGTAATTTCTTAATTTATTACTTAGGTAAAATAAATTTTAGGCTCAATTTATCAATAGTTTATGTTGATTTTTGTATTAACTTATATCCTTCTATTAAATGCAGGTCATGTATATGCAAATATTGCAGATGAGAACAATGAAGAAGGAACATATTACTTTTTAACTTGTATTGAGACAAAAAAAAAATTGACAACTACAGTCATTGATGGAGAGGGTATTGAGTACCCAATATGATCTTTTGTTGTGACAGGGACATGGCTTAGAAGCTACCATTTTTGTGTCAAGTTGTATTAAGATCTCTTAAACTCATCTTATTACACTTTGCATTGATTTTGGCATTAACTTATCCTTCTATAAAATGTAGGTACCCTATCAAAAATTCTAATCATTGGTTGTTTGAGGATTTTGAGACACATAGACATATTATTCATTACTCTAACCTTGTTGTTTCAACAAATATTCAATTGATTAAATATCATGGCAGACATCTTAACAAGAATTTGTGGAAAGTTCATGAATCTTACCATGAGGCAATACTTGACACAATAAGGGTTAGAGCTAATCCAGAAGGTTCACTTGATTTATTTTGGACCATGTAGAAGAATGATTCTATAATATGGTAGAATAATTTTGACAGTTTTGTATATATCTTTTGTGAAATGTTGTAACTTCACTTTTATGGATGTGCTCTATGTACATATTTAGAGGCCAAAGTTGTACATTTTAGATGCCAAATTTTGTATATATAAATGGTTATGAGTTGTCATGTGCATATTAGATGCCAAATTTTGTATATAAAAGTGGGCATGGGGTTGATTTTCAAATATTGAGAGGACAAATTATATATATGGTACTGTGTACCATTTGATTATAAATATACATTAATTTTTTTATCTTTACATTTGTATATCCTGATGTCTACCTTTTGATTATAAATACATATAGAATTTTGTATCATTACATGTATGGATTTTGTATCATACCATTCATGATGTAATAAATTGTAAAAACTGTTAATCATGATGTAATAAAGTGCAAAAAATGTTAATTATGTATCATACCTTGGACTATAGATGGCTACCCTTTGTTGTAAAATGAATAGATGTAGTTGCAATCCCATGTTCATCAATCAAAAATTTTATATATAGTCCTCTATATATTGAATAGATGTTGTTGCAATCCAATGTTCATAGATGGTGAATTTCATATGCAAGGTGTTTGAGTGATTGATCTTTCAAACCATTTTTTGTTGCCTTGAACCATCTATTCCATTAGCTCTGGTTGGCCAGGTAAATCAAAAGAACAACCTTGTTTCTCCCACACATTCTCTTGAACATTGCAAACCACGCCAGACCGAAGTGTCCCTAAGGTGCACTAAGCACCATTGGTCAATAATATTTTGAGGCCCATATCTCAGAGCTTGTGTGAGGTATCGTCAAAGTGTTAGGTTCTACAAGACCATTCTATGGAGGTCTACAATAACCAATCTCAGTTTTGGGAGACTCGACTTCATTTTAATTTGGCAACGCAATCTCAATTTATGTCAAAACTTGTAGTGTGGCTCTGTTGAAAAAAGAAACACTGCGTGTCTTTCAAACTATTCATTGTGGCCTCAAAGCATCTACGCCATTATCTTTTTTTGGCCGGGTAAACCCCAAGAACAACCTTTTTTCACCAATGCAGTCGCTCGAACATTTGGAACGACATCAGACCGAAGTGTCCCTAAGGTGCACTAAGCACCATTAGGAAGTGATCTTTTTAGGCCCACATCTCAGAGCTCATGTGAGGTATCAGAAAACCATCAGGTGCTATGAGGCCATGCTATTGAGGCCTACAATAACCTATGTTGGTTTTGGGAGATTCAACTTTATTTTAATTTGGCAACATAATCTCAATTTATGTCAAAATTTGCAGTGTGGCTCAGTTGAAACAAGCAACACTGTGTATCTTTCAAACCATTCATCATGGCCTTGAACCCTCTATGCCTTTATCTCTGATTGGCTAGGTAAACCCTAGGAAAAAAAAAATTTTGCACACGCATTCACTTGAATGTTGGGAACCACACTGGACTAAAGTATCCCTAAGGTGCACTAAGCACCATTGAGAAGCAATCTTTTGAGGCCTATATATTAGAGCTTGTGTGAAGTATCAAAAAACCATCAGGTGCTATGAAACTATGCTACAGAGGCCTACAATAACCTATATCAGTTTTGGGATATTCAAATTCATTTTAATTTGGAAACACAATCTTAGTTTATATCAAAACTTGCAATGTGGATCAGTTGAAACAAGAAACACTATGTATCTTTCAAACCTTTTGTCGTGGCCTCAAACTGTCTGTTTGATTAGCTCCGATTGGCCAGGTAAACCCAAAGATCAACCTTGTTTTTCCCATGTAGCCGCTTGAACATTGGGAACCATGTTGAACCAAAGTTTCCATAAGGTGTACTAAGCACCCAACTAAGGTGCACTAAGCACCATTGGGTGGAACAATGTACATTAGTGTTCTATTTCATTTTGTGTTGGTTGCAGATCTCCATGCAAACTTTGGCTTGTGTTAGGGAAGACACAAAACATGTGTTTGTTGTCTCTATCCATGATTGAAAATGAATTGGAGTTGTGGCATGGGTATGAATTCCAAGTAGTAGCCTTGGAAGGGTGGTAAAGGTGTAGTGGGGTGTGTGGGAGAACAATAAAAATGTTCCAACTCATGGTGTGGGAGAATAATATAAATTTTCCAGCTATCCTATGGTTTCATATTTGTTACTGTAAACAATGTTAAGACAACTAGGTCTTATTTTGTTTCCTAGGGTGGATGGGGGGGGGTTAAGATTAATATTTTGATAATGAAAGAGTGAGTCATTGATGTTCCATTTAGTACTCTTGGGTTGGTGTGTGTCTAATTGGAATTGGGAGTTGTGTCTATAAGTAACTAGGAGACCTAATTAGGTAAGGACTTGTGGAAGTAAGATTTCATGATTTCATGTAATTCAAGGGTTGGAAGACCTCAAGATAGATTCAAGAAAGATGAGTACGCCTAAGGTGATGTGTGTTAGTGGTTTTATGGGATTTGGGAGTAGGAGTGATTCTTTGGGGGTATTGAAGCAACTTAAGGGGCTAGTAGTCTAGTGAGGGCTTGGGGGTTTGTTACTTATTGAAGAGGTGTTTTGGGAGGAATATCTCCCTAATAAGTTGAGATTGGTGGATACTCAACAAGCTCAAGCCTCCATATAATCAATGCATCTGAAATAGTGACATAATACAACTTTGGACTATGACTATGACAATGAATTTTGGACAGTTAAGTCCTAATGAAGTACAACCAATGTAAATTAGGTTCTATCTCTATTGTCTTTGGATTCCAAGGATCCTAACCCACCATGAACACACACCATATGCAAGAAAGAGAGAACCACAACAAAAAAAAAAAAAAAGTATTAATTTTCTCCCATTGTCAGTGTGATTGTGATTTCAGTAGTGATCCACACCTAGGAGTGACTTTTCAACTTCCTTTTTCAAAAAATTTCCCTCTTTTTCAAATTTTTACAAAAAACATTGCTTGACAACTTTTCCTGCATTTTAACTGTTAGAGTAATTAGTTAGTTTACTTACTCTTTTTCGCTTAAGCTATCTCTTAGGTGCATATAATTAATACTTTATATTAATTATATTGCGCAACCTAGCTTTTATGTTTTTAGGGTTTGTTCACCTTTATAGGTTGAACTTTGTAATGTTTTGTTATAACTGAGAGAATAATATTGTGCTTCTACTTTTGAGCATCTCTGAGTTTTTCTTTTTCGTTTTTGTGCTTCATTTTTGTATCAGGTCATTTGCATGCAGGTGTATTTGGGTTCTATGGATTTGCATGTTTCTCAAATCCTACATGGTATCAGAGCCACCCTGTTGCTGCCTGATTGAAGATTTTTGAAGCCACGATTCGAAGGCGTCATCTACAGCTTCTCTGGGGTTTTTTCTATCACTTTGAAGGAGGCGCCATTTTTTGGAGTCATTTGAGAAAAAATGGACTCCACCATTGCGTTCAGAAGGCCTGGGAGAGTCAAAATCATATAAAATTTGACTAGTTTTGGCCTCCGTGACCACAGGGAAAATTTCTGGCCTATTAGGGTCGTACGGCTCGCAAAACGGAAAAAAAAAAACAAAAAAAAAAC
>MU221933.1:659090-674518 GCA_018584345.1 Thuja plicata
CTGAGCTTCGCTTAAGGGGGGGTGTTAGAGTAATTAGTTAGTTTACTTACTCTTTTTCGCTTAAGCTATCTCTTAGGTGCATATAATTAATACTTTATATTAATTATATTGCACAACCTAGCTTTTATGTTTTTAGGGTTTGTTCACCTTTATAGGTTGAACTTTGTAATGTTTTGTTATAACTGAGAGAATAATATTGTGCTTCTACTTTTGAGCATCTCTGAGTTCTGCTTTTTTGTTTTCGTGCTTCATTTTTGTATCAGGTCATTTGCATGCAGGTGTATTCGGGTTCTGTGGATTTGCATGTTTCTCAAATCCTACATTAACAACTTTTACATCTTGATGGCTAAAGGCTTACAAATTGGGGGAATAATAAAAAATGACCAAAAGTGACCTTAGAAACCATTATTAAGCTAAATCTAATCAAAATTCATCAAAAATCCATAATTACCTATTTGAGGCTAATAATGACATACACACAATGAACAATTCTGATCATATTTCAATTTCAAATAACTAAGTTTTGATGTACAAAGATATGCACACAATGAACAAATTGGATTG
Source organism: Thuja plicata (assembly GCA_018584345.1). Lineage (NCBI taxonomy): Eukaryota > Viridiplantae > Streptophyta > Pinopsida > Cupressales > Cupressaceae > Thuja > Thuja plicata. The sequence continues at coordinate 659,655 of MU221933.1, forward strand.
AATATGAACTTTCATATATATCAAAATAAACAGTAATCATGTACATATACAAAAATAGCATAAATGTCAAGTCAATAATAGAGTTACAAAAATGGGGCATGTGTCATGTCAAGGTCGACATATACAATACAAATGTCAAATATATACATAAATTGGTCCTTCAATGACCACAACTAGAACTATATGTATCTATCAATATCTATGACTGTGGTGGATCATCAAAATTGAGCCTCTTCGAAGTAGTATGCGGCTCTGTAGGTGGATGCATAAGGACAATTGAAATGTTGAATCATATATATTTTCTTAATATAACATCAAAATAACTAAATACTAGACTGTAAATTGTTTGTAGTTGAAATGTTGATTACCTCATCTCTTTCTCCTGCACTTGGAAAAGGTTGAGGATCTGTGGGATGTCTTGAAAGGGGTTGTAATAGGTAAAACAATATTAATACAAGTTAATAACATATATGTCAAAAGAACACTAAATAAATAAAAATTAATGGATTAAAAAACAAATGCATACCAGAGCCTCAGATGGATCTCCTATGCTCATATGAGGAAAAGTTATTGATGAATAAGTTACGATCATTTCCTATATGGTAAGTGATGAAACATATTATATTTATATAGTAAGGAAGTAGGGTTTTCATGATGAACTATAACTGTTTGAATGTTTGGAAATGATAAAGTTGATGATCACCGAGATGTAGAAAGTAAATGCAAGACATTAAATTAGTTAATGTATTATATTGTGATTGATGTCAACTTAATATGTTATGATTACTCATACACATATTGTCACAACACTTGAAGATCTAAAGAGACAAATTTTTTGTTGTCGGTAATAGTATACACTGAGTGACAAGGTTACCCAAGAATAGTGAACCCTGAGCAGTTCATAGTGTTTCTCGATGGACAGATAACACCGACTGATAGTGGTACTCAAGATCAGAAGTACCTGAGATTAGTAGTACCCAAGATTAGCAGTAAACAAGAAAGTGTTACCAATCAAACTAAGAGTTGATGACTGATATCAACTGGAGTTAGAAAATGACAAAACTACTTAGTTGGTAGAGCTATATTTAGAGTTAACTGATTGATTGCTTTATTTTTATCGACCAGTTGAACTAAGGATAAGAAAAATATTTAAAGCTATTTTAATTCATAATTGTCAAGGATAAATCTACGAAATAAAACTAAAGCAAAGCTTTAAAGATTAAAGCAATGCATGGCGAGATTTGCAAATCAAGAAGCAATTTACGTCAAGAACAAGAAAGACAAGGAGATTGAATGGTGAAATCAAGTCTATATAAAGAGACAAGGAATTCATTATGAAGAGAGGAATGCTGAATATAATTCTGGTGAACATAGAATTCTTCATGCAGATTTGATCATACATGCTGAGGAATAGAGCCAAGAAATTCTGCAGACACCTAGCAATAGAAGCAAGAGCATTCAACGAGAAGAAAGAAGAAAGAAGGGGAGAAAAGGAATGGAAGAGAACATTTATTAGAGAGGTATTATGCACTAACAATAGATCTGAAAATCTGCAAGTTAAAGTTGTATTATTAAACAGATCATTTACTGTTTCAGTTTAACCATTGATTAAGAAAATCTCTTAACTGAGTGGGATTTAACCATCCTTATTGTATTTAGATACTCAAGAGTATCAAAAGGTTTTCATGTTGAAAAAATAGTGAATGCTAGTTCAAATGATAAACTATTAGTTTTGAATCCTCTAACAAGGTGGCACTTAATAGTATGTTTGTAACCTTTAACAGGATTGGCTCTTCACCGAGCTTAGCTCAGAAGAGTGAAAATTTTGGGTTACCGGTCCCAAGTGGTTTTTCTCTTAACAAGGTTTCCACACTAAAATTTCATGTGTCAAATGTGTATATGGTTCATTTCTTTGATGTTTTTCTTTACACATTACTAAAACAAGATTGGTCAGTAAACACTAAGTTTAATTACTATTGTCCAGTAAAGGCTACAAACAGATAAATAGTACAATCACCGAGCAGTTTATATTTGATAAAATTGCATAAGGCATACATCTTATAGGACTGAAAGATAACTAGAGGATATATTGGTCATATAAGTTTTTTTTGGATTATTAGAATTTTTTTTGAGGCCACTGATCCCCCCTCTTAGTTATTCTAACAATTGGTATCAGAGCTTTGGTGCTTAGAAGAGACTTTATAGAGTCAACCTAAAGATCACAAGATGAGTAAAAGGGATGTGCCTAAGTTTAACAAGGACAAATTTGCATCATGGAAAATCATGATAAGACTCCACCTATTAGGTATTGGAAATGATGTCACACAATACTTGGATATTGAATATGCTACACCGACAGGACCTCTAACTGTTGATCAATTGAGAGATAAAAATGAACAAAATTCTATGATGATAGAACTTGATTCTTGACTACCTGATGTTGAATTTGAAGATGTCAAATCATGCACCATTGCAAACAAAATGTGGGAAAAACTCAAGCTAGTACATAGAGGAGATACAAATGTGTTGAGAGCTAAAGCTAAAAGCCTAAGAGGAAAGTTTGATGACCTAAGAATGAAAGAAGGAGAAAACATCACTTATTACAATAGTAGAATCATAGAAGTTATTAATGCTATCTGAGGAGTAGGAGGTGTACTTGAGGAAGAAATAGTGGTACGTAAAATTTTCCGAACCTTACTACCTCTTTATGCTATTAGAGTATCTGTAATTCAAGAAATGAGAGGAGTAGAAAATAACAATGTTACTCTAGATAGCTTGATTGGTAGACTTATTTCATTTGAGATGAATAACTATGAAAATAGTGTCTTACCAACTATTGAGTATGCATTCAAATATTCTCTAAAAATAAGCAAATCTGTTTATAAACACACTATGAGAAATGATAGTGATGAACAATAACTTGATGAAATTGAAGCACTAATGGAAAGAATATTGAAAAGAGGCAAAGGTAGATACAAAGGTAAATTACCATTAGTATGTTTTAATTACAAAGAAATTGGACACTTTGTTGCTAGATTTCCTAACAAGAGAAAGAATGAAATAAACAATGACAGATCTTATGAAAAGAAGTTTGACAGAAGTGATTACCGAGACTATAGAAGCAACTAAAACTCTAGCAGAAGAGATAACCAAGACTACAAGGACAAAGGAAAGAAGGCTTGTTACCTGGTTGAGAACAAAACTAAAAATACTGACACCGAATCTGATGAAGATATTGAGGTAGTATTTGTTGCTATGAAGGATGATTTAGACAAAGAAGAAAGGTATGTTGAAGCTGCACTCATATCTAAAGTTAGAAAAAATGTGGTCTAGATTATTGATAGTGGTTGTACTCACCACATGAATGGAGATAAGGAAAATTTTGAAACTTTTGAATATTATAATGGTGGATTAGCTAGGATGGGTAATGACTCACCTTGTCCAGTTGGAGGAAAAGGAACCATCATGTTGAATAATCTGATTAGATTTGAAAATGCATATTGGGTGAAAGGACTTGAGTATAATCTATTGAGTGTTTCACAACTAAATAAAATAGGACACCGAGTTGCATTTGAGAACAAAAAGGAAAAGATCTATAATGGAATGGGAAGGTTGATCAGTACTAGTGAACAAAAAAAATGTAACCTATTCTATCTTGATAAGATTGAGACCACTTGTTTATTGGCTATAAATAAAGACATTTGGTTGTGGCATAAAAGGTTATGTCATGTGAATTTTGACAACATGGTTAAGATAAGCAAGAAAAAAAAAGTAAGAGGCTTACTGAGCATGTCAAAACCCGACCATGTCATGTGCAAGAATTGTCAAAATGGAAAAATGAAAAAGTCTAGTTTCAAGAGAAAAACCTACTCATCTAATTCTATTCTAGAGTTATTCCATACTGACTTATGTGGACCAATGAGAATAAAGATCTATTATGGTGATAGATACTTCATTCGATTTGTTGATGACTATTCTAGGATGATGACTATAATGTTCTTAAAAGAGAAATATGAAGCATTTAAGATGTTCAAATGGTATAAAGCTATAGTTGAAAATCAAAGTGGAAAAAAACTAAAATGTTTAAGATCAAATAGAAGAGGAGAATTTATTTATGATGAATTCACTAAATTTTGTAATAAGCATGGAATTACAAGATAGGTTTCTGCACCAAGAACACCACAGCAAAATGGGATTGCTGAAAGGAGGAATAGGTCAATTGTTGATTGTGCCAGAACACTGATGATTGAAAAAGGAATCACACAGACATTCTAGAGAGAAGCTGTAAGTACTGCTATCTATACACTGAATCGAGTTAAATTGAAGAAAGACACCAATAAGACACCTTATGAGCTATGGTATGGATACACACCAAATGTAAGTTACTTTAGAATTTTTGGAAGTCAATGTTATATATTAAAAGATAATAGAAATGGGAAACTTGACTCTAAAAGTGATGAAGAAATATTTCTAGGATATTCTACCAAACGCAAAGCTTATAAATGTCATAACAAATCTTCTAAAAAAATCATTGAAAGTGAAAATGTTAAAGTGGATAAATTTGCTGAGAAAAATGATGAGGAAAGTAGAAAGGAACTAGAAGATTACAACAGATTTGTCTATAGTGAAGAACCTGACACTCTGCTTGAGCAACAATGTATCGTTGTTGAGAAACAAAACAATGTAACTGAGAAACAGGCTGCACACACTGAGAATCAGGAAAATACTCACAATGTTGAGCTGAGCGATGATGAAGATCAAAATGAGGGTCAAAATGATGATCAAAATGACGAAAAAATATCTGAATCTTTACTTTCCAATTATGTCAGAAGACACCATTTGTAGGACCATATCATTGGAGACAAAAGAACTGGAATGAGAACAAGAAGTAAGTCACTTAACACTAGATGTTTGATTTGTGATTTTGAGCCTAAATCTGTTAATACTACACTTGAGAATCAAGAATGGGTTAGTGCAATGAATGAAGGGATTGAACAGATTAAGAAGAACAAAACATGGACATTAGTACCTAGATCGAGTGATAAAAATTTCATTGGTACCAAATGGATATTCAGAAACAAACTGAATTAGAATGGAGAAGTCACAAGGAATAAAGCAAGATTGGTATGCAAAGGGTATGCACAAGAAGAAGATATTAACTATGGAGAAACCTTTGCACCTATTTCTAGACTAGAAGGAGTAAGAATTCTACTTGCTTATGCTACTTTTAAAGGATTCAAAGTATACCAAATGGATGTTAAATGTACATTTTTGAATGGAATACTAAAAGAGGATGTATACATTGAACAACCTGAAGGGTTTGTTGATCCTAACAAGAGAAACATGGTTTTTAGACTACACAAAGGCTTGTATGGATTGAAACAAGCACCAAGAGCATGGTATGAAATACTTCACTCTAATCTCATTAGTATTCGATTTATAAGAACAAGTGATAACAATAATCTATATTTGAAAGGAGATATTGATGATAAGATTCTGATTGTTGATATATTTGTTGATGATATCATATTTGGAGGTAATGATATGCTATGCAAATCATTTGCTAATGAAGTGAGAAAGGAATTTGAAATTTCAATGTTTAGAGAGATCAATTCTTTTTCTTGGTCTACAGATTCTACAACAGGATGAAGCCATCTAAATCACACAATCCAAATACATCAAAGAAGTTCTAAAGATATTCAAAATGGAGGACTCCAAACTAGTTAGAACACCTCTGGAAATCATATGCAAATTGACAAAGGCAGATATGACAACCAAGGTAAATCAGACCTTATATAGATCTATGATTGGTAAACTAATGTATGTTGTACACACTAGACCAGATATAGCACATGTAGTTGGTATAGTTGCAAGATTCTCTGCTAATCCCAAGGAATCAAACATGACTTATTTTAAAAGAATTATGAGATATCTAAAGAATATCGAAGACTATGGTTTGTGGTATAATAAAGAAGGCAAATTTGAGCTACAAGTTTATACCGATGTTGATTGGGCTGGAAACATAGATGATAGAAAGAGCACAATAGGAGGAGCATTCTTTATGGGTGACAGACATGTCACATGGATAAGTAAAAAGAAAGGATGCATATCTCAATCAACTACAGAAGTAGAATATGTGGCTACTACTGCAAATTTCTCTAACATTGCATGGATCAAGCAATTGCTGAAAGGTATGAATATGGAAATTCTTGACCTAGTGATTATCTATTATGATAATACAAGTTCTATCAACATTTTAAAGAACCTATATATCCCCCATCCTTTTTTCAATTATGGTGGAAAGCCTTGGGAGATACATCAATAGCTTGGTGCTAGCTGGTCAGATTTTTGGTCTCCAGCCTTCCTCTGCTTTGTAGAAGTGTTCGCATGAACAATTTTTTGATGACACCATCATGATGGGGGAAGCCTCTGTGAAAGAAGCAAGGAATATGAAAAAGGATCTGGATATTTATACAAATGCTTCTGGGAAATCTATAAACTAGGAGAAAATTTCCTTATTCTTCAGTAATACTCCAGAAGAAATAAAAAGGAAAATTCCTGCAATTCTTGGATGTAAGATAGGGATATTCCCTGACTCTTACTTAGGTCTTCCCTTATGTCTGAAACCTAATGAGTCTTTCTAGAATGGATTCCTAGATAGATTTCACAATAAATTGGCTAGCTGGAAAGGAGCTACTTTGAGCCAAGCTGGTAAAGTTAAAATTCTAAAATCTACCCTTCAAAACCTTCCCGTTTATGCTCTTAGTCTCTTCAGAATTCCTCAAAAGTATGTTGATTTGATTGAAAAAATAAAGAAAAGATTCCTTTGGTCTGGTGTTGAAGAGAAGAAAAGGATTAGCCTTGTGGCCTGGGATGTGGTTTGCAAACCAAGGAAGTTTGGAGGGCTTGGAATAATATGCATTAGAAATACTAATAAGGCCCTACTTGCCAAACAGTTTTGGAGAATCTTTGAAGAGGAAAAGGAATGGAGCTCTATTCTTAAGAGTCAATATCATCTTCACTCTTTAGAGGAAATTTTAAGGAATCCTTTGGACATCCAAGGGTCCTTCATCTGGAACAGTATTTGTAAAGGAAAGAACTTAGTTAGAAAAGGGGTTAGATGGAAACTAGGAAATGGAAGGAAGATTAATTTTTTGAATGACTAATGGATGAAGGAAATAAATCTTGATGAGAATCAGGAATGGATGCCTACTATTTTGGACTACAAAGAGATAATTGGGGAAAAGGTTTCAGATTATTGGATCAATGATGACTAGATAGATTTAGGCTCTTTTGATGTTAATCTCAAAATTCTTAATAAATAACTTAATCAATGATTCTTAAGAGATAATGAACAAGATACTTTGATTTGGGGCCCTGAGGAAAATGGTAAATTCTCTATTTCCTCTACTTTTCCCCTTCTCCATATCCAAGAAGATTAGCCCATCAGCTCTTAGGTATGGAATAATAATCTTATTCCTAAAATTAACATGTTTTTCTAGTTGCTTGTTTAGCACAAATTTCTCATAGTGGACAATCTTTGAAAAAGGGGATTTAATATGCCCAATAGATGTATCATGAGTTGTTCTAAAGATAAAAATAGTAATCACTTGATGATCCACTTCTTTTATATCAGAAAGGTGTGGGATTTTGTCTTCAAACAGATCAACTTCAAATGGGTGAAACCTCAAAAAATTAAGGATCTTGTTGAACAATGGCTTTGCCCCTTTATTGGAAAAGATTCTAAAGATCTTTGGAATTTGTTTCTTCCCCACTTTACCTAGAGAATCTGGAAGGAGAGAAATAACAAAGTTTTTAGAGAAAGAATCACTCCTTACGAGAATGTTGCAAACCAAATCTGTAGAAGATTAATGGAAAATTTTAGAGGTTCTGTCCCTAGAGACTCTCCTCTAAAGAATACTCAGGTCTTCATAGATATTCTCAGCAGGAAAATTCAGGGGAAAAAAGATAAAGACTTAACATTGAGAGAAAATACCATATGGACAGCTCCACCAATTGGATGAGTTAAAGGAAACTTTGATGGTGTAGCGAAAGGAAATCTAGGAAGAGATAGAGTGGGTGGATTAATCAAAGATTGGGCTGGAAATTGTCTGGGAGTTGTGGTTGTCCCCGTGGGAATTTAGACTAACCATGTAGTGGAAGCTAAGGTAGCTCTTCAAGTTTTGATTTTTGCTAAAGAGTTGGGATATTTGAAGCTATGGTTGGAGGGAGATTCCCTAAATATGATAAATTATATCAAAGTAAAGAATGAGGCCTTGTGAACAATTGCCCATATTATAGATAAAATTAAATCTTTTTTGCAATTGTTTCGGGAAACTTATATTTCCCATGTTTATCATGAAGGAAAAAAATTGGTGGACGGCTCTACTAATGTGGGGGCCCATAATGATGTCACTCAATCATGGAAAGGGGAAGTGGATCTTAATATTTAGATCTTAATTCTTATCAAGTATGATAAGCTTAATCACAATGAAGGCACAATTAATACAAAAATCAATGATGAACAGGACACTTAAGCTTAAGGGTTATGAAAGTTGTCAGTCGAGGGATGCAAAAATTATGAAGAACATTACTCACATGGATTGTGGGTGTTTTCTATCATTTTTAAACAAAGAAACCAGAAGAGTCTTGTGTTTTTTCCAGATTGAATCTAGAAATCTCAGAAGCTATCTGAGAATATGGGAGGTGGTTTGAAAAGGGAGGAGCCACTAGATTACACAAAATGGAAACAAAAGAAAAATGTTTGGAGAAGACTGAAGCGTGGTGGGGTGACTCAGTACATGGAAAAATTGCATGGCTGGGACAAAGATGTTATCAAAAAATTTGTGGATTCCTAGAAAAATGGCAAGGTGAATTTGTGGGGTAAGTCCTTTACGCTTACACTGAGCATTATCTCTGAGATTATGGGGATTTCCACAAAAGGTATGAAATTTTATAGGGACAACAAATGTATGGGGTCAAAAGATTTCAAAATTTTCCCTAAATCTGAAGATGAAGAAGCTCTCCTGAGTAAAGGGTCTGGAGGTTATGTGGATATAAAGAAGATTAAGAGTCTTTGGGCTAATATTTTGATGGTCATGATAGAGTATTTTACTCTAGATGGGCGCTACTCAAAAATCTACAATATTCACTTTTTTTTAGTTTATCATTTTAGACATAATAAGAAAGTCTCATTTCATTTCTATCTTCTTAGTTCTCTGAAAAACAAAATTATGGAGCATAGGAAAAAGGCCAACAATCTGGTGTTGCATGAAGGGTTAATCATGCTATTGTAGACTATGTTAGGAATTACATCCCAGAACCCATTCCTAAAAGGGTTAAAGGGAATGTTAAGAAAATCAAGATGGAAAGAAAAAAGGTGGACTTGAAGAAGAGGGAAAGGAGTAAGATTAAGGAAAATCTGGACAAAGAAGAGGATTCTGAAGACCAAACCCTAGCCCCTCAGGTTAATGAAGAAGAGAACATATAGGATGAGATAATGGAGGATGAGTCTTTGAATGAGGAGGATGATCCTAGGAACAAGGAGGAGGATCCTGTGAACGAGATGGATGATTCTGCGAATGAAGAGGATGCCTATGTGAATGAAGAGGAAAATCAAAAGGAGGAAAAAGAAGATGAAGATAATGAGGGTAAAGACAAGGAGGAGTTGAATGGGCAGCCTAATCTTAGGGTTGGTGATAGAAATAAGAAAAAACTAGAGAAAGGATTATGGCTATCAAACTAATGTTGGGTTTGACATTGATGACAAAATCCCTAAGAGTAATGAGGATCATGGTGCTAATATGGAGAATTGGATCAGCAAGGACATGAATGAAATGAAGTAGCACTTGAAGGAGATGGAAGAAGCCATGGATCTTTTTAAAACTAAGCTGGAAGAGCTGGAAAAGGATCTTTTGATGAAGGTAAATAATAATAATTTGAATGAAGAGATAATAGCTAGAATTAGTGCTCTAGTGGAGGAGAAGATGAAAGATATGAAATAATAATTTAGCCACAATGGGCATATGATAAGTATCATTCTTAAGCATAGAAATGAGGGGCTTAAATTCTTTGTGCTTAATTTTAAGGCTTTGTATGCCTATCTGGAGAGAAGCATGCTGGATAATACAACTATCACTATGAAAGACAAAGTTGGGAGTTTAGGATCGGGAACCAGAACAAGAAGCGGCATCCCAAAGAAAATTCCAGAGATACCTAAGGATCTGAAATCCCTTAAAAACTCCATTGATATGATGGAAGATATGCAAAAAGAGGCTAAGAAAGAGTTTGAAAGTATTGAGTAGTTTCTCTTTCTATTTCGTGCTGGTAGTTAGCTTGGTAGTTGTGCTGGTAACTATTTTTTGGCTGCTTTTTGTGTCTCTTTTTGGTTTTTTTGGGGTTAGCTGGGGTCCTAATTCTCATTGTATAGCATGATTTTGATGTTTGTAAGGGTTTTTATTGTTTATTTTTTGTTCTAAGTTGTAAATGGTTTCGGGTTCCATTCAAAACTTGTATTTACCTTAATCAAAAAAATTCCAAAGAACCCAGTGATGCATGCTAAGGAAAATCACATAGCTATTAAGTATCATTACTGGAGGGAACAAGTACAAGAGAAAGAGGTAATACTAGAATATGTACAATTTAAAGAATAATTAGCAGACATATTCACAAAGCCATTGCCAAAAGATACATTTAAGTACCTGAGGAAGAGACTAGGGGTTCAACCCTTTTCTACTGGTCACTAAGATGACTAGAAGGTCACATTAGCCTATACATTATCAAAAGATCAATCATGTTGATGAAAGAAAAGATATGGACTACAATGACACATCAGTACAAGAAGGTACTTATCTGAACCACACACCAAAGATATTGTTGGCTACTACAGAGCTGTATTGCTGATGGAAAGAAGATTCATTAATATATTTTTGTTTGGCATTGCTGTTAAAGGGAGAGAGATATCCAATAATGAAATATCTATCATGATCATATAAAGAGAGAGAGAGAGAGAGAGAGATTAAATATCCATCAGGGAGAAGAACATTATTCAAAGGTAGAGAAAAGATCAGAGAACAAAGTTTCTACAAAGGAAGAGAAAGATTCAAAGAAACAACCATCCATCCAAGGGGGAGAATTGGAGAAAAGTTAAGACTACATATATATCTAGAAAAGGGAGAAGAGATTCTACAAGAAAGGGAGAGACAGAAGTAGAAGACAAAATTTCTAAACCTAGCCATTGAAGGGAATGAAGAAAGCATTCTACAAGAATCAAATATAAGCTAGAAGAGCTTACTGAGAGTCAGATATTTGAATTAATTATAGAAAAATAAGTTTGGTATGTTATGGAATGTTTTACATCACATATTTCATATTGTGTTGATAGTATGTTTCCATCAATGCCAAAGGAAGAGATTGATGAACATTAACTGATTGAATGTTTGAAAATGATAAAGTTGATGACCATCAAGCTACATAATGTAAATGCAAGACATTAAATCATTTAATGTATTGTATTTTCATTAATGTCAACTTAATATGTTATGATTACTCATACACATATTTTCACAACACTTGAAGATCTAAATAGACAAAGTTTTTGTTGTCGGTAATGGTATACATCGAGTGACAGGGTTACCTGAGAATAGTGAAACCCGAGCAGTTCATAGTGTTTCTCGATGGATAGAAAACATCGACGGATAGTGGTACCTAAGATCAGAAGTACCCAATATTAATAGTAACCAGTCAAGTCTTACCGAGCAAAATAGAAGTTGATGACCAAAATCAACTAGAGTTAGAAAAAGGCAAAACTACTTAGCTGGCAGAGCTATATTTAGATTTAACTGATTGATTGCTTTATTTTTATTGACCAGTTGAACTAAGGATAATAATAAGATTTAAAGCTAGTTTTATTCATATTTCTCAAGGAGAAATCTATAGAATAAAACTAAACCAAAGCTTTAAATATTAAAGCAATGCATGGCGAGATTTATGGATCAAGAAGAAATCTACGTCAAGAACAAGAAAGACAAGGAGATTGAATGGTGAAATCATGTCTATATAAAGAGACAAGGAATTCATCATGAAGAGAGGAATTCTAAATGTAATTCTGGTGAAGGTATAATTCTTCATACAAATTTGATCATAGAGGTAGAGGAACAAAGCCAATAAATTCTGCAGACACCGAGCAACAGAAGCAAGAGAATTCACCGAGAAGAAAGAAGAAAGAAGGGGAGAAAAGGAATTGAAGAGAACATTGATCAGAGAGGTATTATGGACTAACAATAGATCTGAAAATTTGCAAGTTAAATTTGTATTATTGAACAGATCATTTATTATTTCAATTTAACCATTTATTAAGAAAATCTCTTAACCAAGTGGGATTTAACCATCCTTATTGTATTGAGATACTCGAGAGTATCAAAAGGTTTTCATGTTGACAACATAGTGAATTCTAGGTCAAATGATAAACTATTAGTTGTGAATCCTCTAACAAGGTCACACTTAACAATGTGTTTCTAACCTTTAACAGGGTTGGTTCTTCATCAAGCTCACTTTAGAAGAGTGAAAACCTTGGGTTACTAGTCCCAAGTGGTTTTTCCCTTAACAGGGTTTCCACGTTAAAAATATATGTGTCAAATGTGTATATGGTTAATTGCTTTGATGTTTTTCTTTACACATTTCTGAAATAGGATTGGTCGGTAAACACTAAGTTTAATTACTGTTATTCGGTAAAGGCAATAAAAAGATAAACAATACATTCACCAAGCAGTTTATATGTGATAAAATTGCATAAGGAATACATCTTGTAGGACTAAAAGATAACTAGAGGATATATTGGTGATATAAATTTTAGTTGGCTTATTGGAATTATTTTTGGGGCCATTGATTCACCCCCCCCCCCCCNATTCCCCCCCCCCCCCCCTCTCTATTATTCTAATATTTTAAACAAACAAGAAATAAATTTGAAAGGAGTTAAATACAAGAGAGTTTCAACTCCATTGTACACTTAGTAAAAATTGTTGGAGATTTACTTCTGGCAACTAGTTGATTATATGTTTGTCATTGATGACAACATATAATATACAATAGTGTTCTGTATGTACTTATCAAAATGATGTTATCAAGCCTTACATGGTTATATTCATGTTGTAGACATGTTGTTTATGTTTTGTTCATACACGTAGACTCACATATGAAGTTTCAGTTGTGTTGTGTAATTCTGTTAGTGGCAGTTACAATTCCTGGAGTTTTTCTGTACAGAGACGACGTATTCCATTGGTTTTTGAGTTGCACCTATCTTTGAGATATGTGTGGGTATATTCAAGTTTAGTTATGAGTTGAATATATTTATCTAAAGGCGCCAAACATGTTTTAACAAGATTGCAATGTTAGAATTAATTTGGTGAGGTTGACTTTGTGAAGCGTCATGTCTATTCAGTTTATATTGTGTGATTGTAATTATGCTTGCATGGTTAGTTAAGCTGACAAGGATGTTATGAAGAGTTTCCTAAGAGGTCCCATGATCTCATACTTTGAGGAAGATACTTATAGTGGTTCATTTGTGGAACGCTAAGTGTGACTGAAAAGATAAGAGACAGAAAATGTACAAAGTAGAATATCAGTTGTGTTTCATTCATCAAGGATCTATGTAAAGAAGAAGTGAAAGATTACAATACATTGGAAATGATCAAGACAGCAGGTCTACTCTACAGTTCATCATCAGATATAGTGCATATCTATTCTACACAAGGTTGTAGCCTTCACCATTAAAGCAATGAGATTTTGGATAGTGAGTCCTCACCCTTAACATGGTTATTTGTAAAAGACTCCTAACAGGGTCAGACCCTTAACCAAGTCATTATACTTATTGCATTGTAAATAACAACTCCTAATAGGGTTGCAAGATATTCTAACATGGATTATTATAAACAAGTATAGTTCATTGTGGGTGTTAATTCCCAATGGGGTTTTTACCATTTGGTTTCCCCGTAACCAAATTGCGGTGTTGTCTATTGTGTTATTTGAATGTGCATTTACTTTATTATATTCTGTAGTTAATAAAAGAAAAGAATTAAATTAGCTAATAACTGATTCACCCCCCACCTCTCATTTACCCTTTGGGACTATTCTAACAATTGGTATCAGAGCCAAGTGCCTTGAAGAGAAATCCTAATAGCTTAAGGTAGATCAGATGGCATACTTCAGAAAAGAGATTCCTAAATTTGATGGAGAGAATTATCTAGATTGGAAGAACAAAATGATAACACATCTATAGTGTGTTGGTTTTGACATCTTTGAGATAGCCACACAAGAAGTTGTTATTCCCTCTCTAAAAGACCTCTCAAGAGATGATGCTACTAGTAAACAAAAGGATACACTCATAGCTAATGCAGTTGCCAAAGAAGCCCTTATAAGTGCACTATCTGATAGTGAATTCTCTGAGATTAAGAAAGTAGACAAGGCATACACAATATGGAAGTATTTAGAAGACATTTTTGAAGGAGATATCCAAGCAAAGAATGGGCGTAGGAAGACATGGAAAAATAAATACAACAATCTTGAGATGTTATCTGAAGAGAACATTAGAGCCTACAATCAGAGGATAAATGAAGCAGTTTCTGGAATCAGAAACAATGGTGGAGAAATATCAGAAGAAGACATAATGGACAAGATGATGGAAAATTTAACAATGGACTATGAGAACAAGATCAATATTCTCAATGAAACCATGCAATTCTCACAAAACTTCAAGAGAGAGACTTTGATCAGTAAAATCTCTGCATTTGAGATATCAAGATTGAAGACTGAACCCAAAAGTGAAACAACCTTCAAAGCCTCAGTTCATGGTAAGAAACCTTTACACA
>MU221933.1:693041-710483 GCA_018584345.1 Thuja plicata
CATATTTGTTGATGACATTATCTTTGGAGGTAATGACAAGCTTAGTGCAGAATTTGCAAAAGAAATGCAAAATGAATTTGAAATGAGCATGATTGGTCCTATAAAATATTTTTTGGGATTAAATGTAGAGTAGATAGATAAAGGAATATTTATAAATCAGTCCAAATATGTGAAGGAAATATTGAAGACTTTCAAGATGGAAGATTGTAAGCCAATATGCACTCCTATGATAACAGGAAGAAATCTTTCTAAGAAGATGATTCTGCAGCAGTTGACAAGACATTGTATAAGTCTATGATTGGAAAACTTTTATATCTTACTCAATCTAGACCAAACATATCTAATGTAGTTGGCATTGTTGGTATATTTGTAGCTGAACCAAAATAGAATCACCTAATGGAAATAAAGAGAATATTCAGATATCTAAAGGGAACTATAGACTATGGTTTATGGTATCCTAAATCAGAGAATGTACAACTTCATGTGTATACAGATGCAGATTGGGCAGGTTGTATTGATGATAGAAAGAGTACTTCTGGAGGAGCATTATTTCTTGGAGATAGGTTGGTTTCTTGGGTAAGAAAGAAGTAGAATTGTATCTCTCAGTCAACAATAGAAGCTGAATGTGTTGCAGCAACATTGAATTGTTTAACAATGGTTTGGATCAAGAAGATGGTTAAATATTTTGGTATACAGGTTGATTATCCTATTTTTATTGATTGTGATAACACTAGTACTATCAACATGTCCAAGAACCCTGTGATGCATGCAAAGACAAAGCACATTGAGATAAAATACCATTTTTTTAGAGAAAAAGTTGCAAATAATCAAGTAAAATTAGACTATGTGAGCACCAAAGAACAATTGGTAGATATTTTCACAAAGCCTTTATCAAAAGATACTTTTGAGTATCTCAGGGAGAAGTTGGGAGTAATTCCCTCTCTTGAGTCTAATTAGATAAAGCAGCAAGAACATTAGTCCATAGTGACTGATGAACGGTTGGCTACTCTACTTCTGGAGTAGTACCTGTGCCTAATTGTTTATGGTGCCCTTTTCCATTGATGTCAAAGGGGGAGTATATAGTAAGGGGGATCATATACTTTGGGGGAGTATAAACATAGACAAAGGAGCTGTAGTAGTGTAGAGGAATCTTTGATGAGGATATTGAGAAGATTGTAAAAAGAAAGAAGACACCATGTGCTGAAGATATTTTTAATATCATATGTTTCCATCAATGTCAAAGGGGGAGATTGTTGGAGATTTTCTCCTGGTAGCTAGTTGATTGTATGTTTGTCATTTATGACAACATATAATATACAATAGTGTTCTATATGTACTTATCAAAATTATGTTATCAAGCCTTGTGTAGTTATATTCATGTTGTAGACATGTTGTTTATGTTCTGTTCATACATGCAGAATCAGATATGAAGTTTCAGTTGTGTTGTGTAATTCTATTAGCAGCAGTTATAGTTTCTAGAGTTTGTCTGTACAGAGCTGATGTATTGCATTGGTTATTGAGTTGTGCCTATCTTCAAGATATGTGTGTGTATATTCAAGTTTATTTATGAGTTGAAGATAGTTATCTAAAGGCATCAAACATGTTTCAACAAGATTGCAATGTTAGAGTTAATTTGGTGAGGCCAACTTTGTGAAGCATCGCGTCTATTCAGTTTATATTGTGTGGTTTTAATTATGCTTGTGTGGTTAGTCAAGCCAACAAGGATGTTATGAAGATTTTCCTAACAGGTCTCATGATCTCATACTTTGAGGAAGATATTTATAGTGGTTCATTTGTGGAATGCTAAGTGTGATGAAAAGATAAGAGACAGAAAATGTACAGAGTAGAATATCAGTTATGTTTCATTCATCAAGGATATATGTGAAGAAGAAGTGAAAGATTACAATACATTGGAACTAATCAAGATAGCAGGTCTACTCTATAGTTCATCATCATATATAGTGCATATATGTTCTACAAAAGGTTGTAGCCTTCACCATTAAAATAGTAAGCTTTTGGACAGTGAGTCCTCACCCTTAACAGGGTTATTTGTAAAAGACTCCTAACAGAGTTAGACCCTTAACCAGGTCACTATACTTATTGCATTATAAAGAACAACTCCTAATAGGGTTGCAAGATCTAACAAGGATTATTATAAACAAGTATAGTTCATTGTGGGTGTTAATTCCCACCGGGGTTTTTACCATTTGGTTTCCCTGTAACCAAATTGTGGTGTTGTCTATTATGTTATCTGAATGTGCACTTACTTTATTTTATTCTAGAGTTAATAAAAGAAAAGAATTAAATTAGCTGATAACTGATTCACCCCCCCCTCTCAGTTATCTTTTGGGACTATTCTAACAAAAATGAGTTAATAATAAAATCATACTGTATCATCTTAAAATGGAAACACTTCCATGTTAAGAGAATTTAGCCCTCCTTAGGGGAGTTTTTTGACCTCCATCATATCATCCTCCTATTTTTTTGTTATCTCATGCTTTTGTGTTGGTTCAGGACCCTGATTGGGCCTCTCTGGGCACCTCTTACCCCACCTGGCAAATTTTCCAGGGGTTCTGGCCCCCTGGGTCAAGGTTGACCTTGACCTTGACCTAGGTCAGGGTTGACCTCAACCCTAACCTAGGTCATGGTTGACCTCAACCTTGACCAGGGTCCCCCTTTCAAAATTGGAAACTTGTCGGTTGTCGGGGGTCATCAAAAATTTAGTTTTCTCGCTTCCGGGTCGTCTGTTTTGGGCTCCGAAGTGTTGATTCCTAAATTATATTTAATATAGGTCCTTTTATAGAGGCATGGGTCTAATTGAAATTTAATTATCCTATGTAAGCCTCCTTAGAAGATTGTGCCCTAATTTCATAT
The DNA here is from genome assembly GCA_018584345.1 of Thuja plicata. Taxonomy (NCBI): domain Eukaryota; kingdom Viridiplantae; phylum Streptophyta; class Pinopsida; order Cupressales; family Cupressaceae; genus Thuja; species Thuja plicata. The sequence continues at coordinate 695,916 of MU221933.1, forward strand.
AAAAGGGGAGCTTTCTCTCTCATTTTTTCTAACTATCATCAAGCGAATGAAGTCTTCCAAGTGCAAAAAGCTCTAACCAAGATTTTTTTCAAGCATCCATTATTCTAAATGTTTTCAAGCTCTCAAGGTGTTCAAGTCTTCCTCCTTAAGCATTCAATCTTTCCATTGAAGATCAAGGATTCAAGCTTTCAAGCCTTTTAAGGGATTTGGTTTAAGCATTTAAGATTCATCATCCAAACCCTAGATCTAGCCATCATGATGGTGTGATCTTCCTTCAAGATCCTTTGTGCATCCTCAAGACTCTTTCATCATCTCTTAAAGGTGGATTCCAAGCATAAAATCATGGATTTTTATGGTTTCTATTGAGTCTAATCTTTCATATCTACATACTTGCATACATTTGAATTTCAATTACATATCTATTCAATATCATAGCTTCATTGTTAGATTCAATTCTACTACTTGCTAGCATTCTTATTTAAATTATTGATTTCAAGGTTAATTCCTAAATTGGGGTTTGACTAAGGAAAACCCCTCCCCCACAACAAACAAACCTCTTTTTCTTGTAGGTATAGGTTTGGTATAGCTGATTTGAGACCAGATCTAGATACCCTTTTCGGCTTTGTTTCGTACAGCGCGAATAGATTTTTTGTCAGACCTGTGTAGGTTAGGGTCAACATTATTGGGTTAGGGTTGACATTTGTGGGTCAAGGTCAACCTTTTTCATAAGAAGACATTAGAATGGAAAAATATTTTTGGGTTTTGTTCGTCTCTGCGTTTCATTTCTGGATCATACTTCAGATTTTCCAGAAACTAAGTACAGACCCCAGAAAATAGCATTCTTTGATCTGAAATATTTCAAGGTTAGTTCTTTTCTATCATTAATTTCAATTCAAATCCTTAATCATTATAAATCTATCACACATTTACATTCACACACGCCACATTTTAAGAGGGAAACCTAGGATCTCCTTCTTTATTCTTATTTCCAATAGATTGATTCACTTATGCATTGATCCTTTTTGGGTTGATCAATTTGGATCCTTCCTTTGTGCATTTGATAATAAAGGGGAATTTCTTATTTATCTCTCCACTCTAAGAATTAAATGTAAGGTGATAAGTGATTTGAGTATCAAAACACTCTTATTCCATTAACATCATTTTTCTCCTTTACATTTCGGTGAACCCGCGATAGACAACTCTTTCTTTTTGGTGTTAGATTTGCATTTCACATTAGATCTTGCATGCATATAGGAGTATGTTTTCTTTTATGCTCTTGCATTTATATTCAAAAATTCATAAAAATCACAAAATTTCTTTAAAAATACAAAAACATTTACATTTTTCATTGTGTTCAACATGTATGATTTTTGTTTTGAATACTTTGATGAGGCTTTTGTTACTAAAAATGATAAATCCGTTAATGAGGTACATGGAAGTGAGAATGCAAATGGTTCAAATGATATCTCCATGGATCCCATTCCTATTTCATCCTCCTCTACAATCTCTTCAATTGACCTTTACCATAGAAGTGAGTTAATGATAGATGTTACTTCTTCTCCTAATATATGTCTTTTCTACGAGCCTACTCTAGAATACAATTATTTCTCCTTTAAATATCAAGCTTTAGGCACTCCTACGATGTGCTTTATTGATAGGGAGGATAATCCTCCTATTTGGGATGAACCTTTGGATTTGGATGTTGATTACTCTCTTCCTCATGAAGCCATTATGGGTGATTCTACTTTTTGGGATGAACTCTTGGATAAAGACATTGATTTATCTCCTCCTTGTGAAGATGCTTTGATACAAGAGGGTGATTTATTAATGGATGACATATTCATACATAATGATGACTCTTTCTCTAAAACACACTCCCCTCATGTGGACATTTTAGAGAAAGAAGAGAACATTATAGATTCTTTACCTCTAATTGGGATTCCTTCTAGTAATGAGACATTAGCGGGGAATGATATGAATTTCCTTAATGCTCTCCCTCTTAGTGATGATCCTATGGAGAATCAAGCTCCTACCCCATCTTCTCCTAGGATTTATTCCTTTATTTTCCCTTCTTTTGAATCTATTAAACATACTAATAATGACATAGTGACTACTAGAGTTCAATTGACTTGTTTTCATATGGCTTCTTGTTATGGTTATAGTTATCATTTACTAGTTAAAAAAGGATTCCATAGTCAAGGATGTACTAAGCATAAACAAGGAATTCAAATGCCCTTACAGAATGGGGGGCATGAGCATTCTTATGGATTGGGATTTAATCCTCAGCAACACATCAATGATACCAACATCTTAAATAACATTTCAAAACATGATGACCCTATGAAGGACTTTGACCAAGAGGTTGTTCTGCCTAAGCTCCTTCGTGTTAAGATGATTACTAGACCTAAACGCAAAAAGAAATGTAGTCTATACTTGAAGATTCTTCCTTTTTGTTTCTATCATAGATTTCAAGATCACTCTAATGAATGTCATGCTTTACATCATAAGATTAGGTAGCTCATTGATAGTGAAATTATTTATATATCATGTGGCAATGAGTTTTATTTCAATCCTATTTTCTCTAAATAACATTTATGTTCCTATTATGGAACTCCATCTTATGTAAACAATGCTAGCCTAATCTTTGGGGGCTTGTTGTCTTGCATAGTATTGTGAGCGATATAATAGGTCCCCTTTCATCCTTGTTCCCACACTTGGGGGGCAAGGATGCCATCTCCTTCTTTTCTATATTTTCGGGATCCACTTTTCCTTGGTTAAGAAATATCTATCTATTATGCGATATCCAACATACATGAAAATTTTGGTTTACATTAAGGATCTATGTCTTTGATTATAACCTATTTCATTGTTTGACATTGGGTTTCCATGGTTTATAAATCTCTCACCTTGGAAACTGAATAGTGCTATCCCTCGCAAGGGTTACTTTTTCACTTCTCACATGATATCTCTTTGCTAAAACATTTCTTGATATAATTTGATATATCCTTTTTCTTCACACCTGGGGGACAAGGTATTTTCCTTCTTTCTCTATCTAAGGATTCACTTTCCTTATCTTAGTGGCATTTGTTTATCATATAACATTATTTCCTTATAAAGATATATGTTTTTGACTATGGATACCCTCTTATATGAGAGGTGATTGTCCTAGGTTATCACCTCTTCTTTATGTTGCAAACTATGATCTTGATAAACTCTTGCCCTTGCTTTGGTTAGAGTTTGATGCCTTCATCCTAAGATTCCTCTTCCTATTGATTATAAGGGGCTTGATGATTAAATCTTTGGTTCCTCTTTTCTTTAGAAGATGACATTTTATCCTAAGCACTCCTCTATGGTAGGGCTCTTTTTGATAAGATCTCTTCCTCTGAGGATCCTTTTTCCATAAGTTAAATATCCATTTCAAGATTATCTATGTTCTTGGATGTAAGGGTCGAGGCTCTTCGCTAAGAATATGGTATACGTTGTTGTTAAGCTGGATATCTCCTTACCTTGTGAAGTAGGTATCCTCTTTTCTCTTCCTTATCCTACCTAGTGGGTAGTCATGATAAGGAGGGGGGCATATATAGGGTCTCCCTTGTACTATAGTTTACATTAATTTACATTTTGCAGCATGCTAAATCCTCAAAAGGTAACGCACATAAGTTGCTAAATCTTGAAGAGACACACATTTTTACTTTTATGTTTGCTAAATCCTTGGAAGGTAACACACATAAGTTGCTAAATCCTAAAGAGATACGCACCATTTTTATTTTATACAATATGATAAATCCTTGAAAGGTAACACACATAAGTTGCTAAATCATGAATGGACACGCATTTTATATTCCATAGTGATACAAGAATGTTGATCTATGGATATTTTCAAAAGCCATCAGAAGACGCATTTACAATTACAAGCACAATTTTTGGGTGAACCTATTGAGCTCTCCCTCCATGGTGATTCATAGTAAGGTGGGCATCTTACTAGGTGAGTTAATCACTTTCTCTTATCTCTTTCACTTTCATGCTAGTAGGATTAGATCATGAAGCTATGTTATCTATGGTGTTGTTCTTGTCTTACTTATGTGGTCATGTATATTTTCTATGATTGATTGCTCTTTATTTCCATATCTTTATGTATGTATGTTGAGTTAGAATCCTTGGTTTGGGGGTTCATATCCCTAACTTAGTGATATTCTATCTCATTGCAATCCACCAGGATCCTTTTCCTTTAACTTTACCGTGAGCACATTTGATTTTCGTACTCTTGCTAAAGTGGGGGCTTAATGTATTGTCTTAAAATGGAAGCACTTCCATGTTAAGAGAATTTATCCCTCCTTAGGGGATGTTTTTGACCTCCATCATATCATCCTCTTGTTTCTGCATCATCTCATGCTTCTATGCTGGTTCAGGACCCTGATTGGGCCTCTCTGGGCACCTCTTACCCCACTTGGCATATTTTCCAGGGGTTTTGGGCCCCTAGGTCAAGGTCAACCTTGACCTTGACCTAGGTTAGGGTCAACCTCAAACCTGACCTAGGTCAGGGTTGACCTCGACCTTGACCAGGGTCCCCCTTTCAAAGTTGGAAACTTGTCGGTTGTCGGGGGTCATCAAAAATTCAGTTTTCCCGCTTCCGGGTCGGCTATTTCGGGTTCCAAAGCATTGATTCCTAAATTATATTTAATATAGGTCCTTTTCTAGGGGCATGGGTCTAATTGGAATTTAATTATCCTATGTTGGCCTCCTTAGAAGATTGTGCCCTAATTTCATATAAAAGGGAAGCTTTCTCTCTCATTTTTTCTAACTATCATCAAGCGAATGAAGTCTTCCAAGTGCAAAAAGCTCTAACCAAGATTTTTTTCAAGCATCCATTGTTCTACATGTTTTAAAGCTCTCAATGTTTTCAATTCTTCCTCCTTAAGAATTTAATCTCTCCATTGAAGATCAAGGATTCAAGCTTTCAAGCCTTTGAAGGGATTTGGTTCAAGCATTCAAGATTCATCATCCAAACCCTAGATCTAGCCATCATGATGGTGTGATCTTCCTTCAAGATCCTTTTGGCATCCTCAAAATTCTTTCATCATCTCTTCAAGGTGGATTCCAAGCATACAATCATGGAGGTTTATGGTTTCTATTGAGTCCAAGCTTTCATATCTACATACTTGCATACATTTGAATTTCAATCACATATCTATTCAATATCATAGCTTCATTGTTAGATTCAATTCTACTACTTGCTAGCATTCTTATTTCAATTATTGATTTCAAGGTTAATTCCTAAATCAGGGTTTCACTAAGGCAAACCCCTCCCCCACAACAAACAAACCTCTTTTTCTTGCAGGTATAGGTTCAGAATAGTTGATTTGAGACCAGATCTGGATACCCTTTTTGGCTTTCTTTCGGACGACGCAAACAGATTTTGTGTTGGACCTATGCAGGTCATGGTCAACATTATTGGGTCAAGGTTGATGTTTGTGGGTCAAGGTTGACCTTTTTCATAATACTACATCAAAACAAAAAAATATTTCTGGGTTTTGTTCGTCTCTGCATTTCCTTTCCGGATCATACTTTGAATTTTCTAGAAACTAAGTACATACCCTAGAAAATAGCATTCTTTGATCTATAATATTTCAAGGTTAATACTTTTATATCATTCATTTCAATTCAAATCCTTAATCATTCTAAATCTATCACACATTTACATTCACACACGCCACATTTTAAGAGGGAAACCTAGGATCTCCTTTATTCTTATTTCCAATAGATTGATTCACTTATGCATTGATCCTTTTTGGGTTGATATATTTGGATCCTTCCTTTATGCATTTCAAAATAAAAGGGAATATCTTATTTATCCCTCCACTCTAAGAATTAAATGTAAGGTGATAAGTGATTTGAGTATCAAAACACTTATTCCATAAACATCATTTTTCTCCTTTACACATACCTGTTCCCTCATTTTTGTTGGAACCCATCTTTGATGAGTAGGACTTCTAACAAAATGGAATGGTAGAGCATCATTGACAAGTTTCAAAGGGGGCTATAATAGATGAAAGACAATTAATACAAGTTAATGACCCAAATTTGTTGACAAAATCTAAAAAAATCAAAATGAGGGTAATTATATCTAAAGATATGTTTAACAGATGTAGAACAAATGCACACCAGAACCTCGGATAGTTCTCCTATACTCTTAGGAGGCATCATTGAATCTGAGGCAACTATTACCATTTCCTTTGTGAAAAATGATAACATACGTTATAACTTCATAGAAGGATTTAGAGATTTATAAAAAGCAAGAATTTAATCCAAAGTGAATATAAATATGTTACCTCTTCCCTATCCTGAACCTCCTATACATCAGGTGCATTCTTTAATTCCTGGTGCAGGAGTACCTAAGGTATCAGTCATGTACCCTACTCAATTTTGTCTTGTATTGACCCTAGCCAAGTCAGTGAGTTAATAAGGACTCCTAGAGAGTCTAGGTGGTGTTTTGTTTTGGTTAAGTTATTTTAGTTTTAGTCTTGGAAGGTTGTGTCTCAATTAGTCTTAGAATGTACTTAGTTATTTGTGGAACATAGACAAATGAAATGGTGTTGAAGGTGTCAAAAGACTCCATAATGTGTTGGGAATATAAATTCATCCTATTTTGGGTGTAGAAGTGGTTTTAATTCTTTAAAGATAAAATGGAACATTAAGGGTAGCAATTAGAGCATAAATTGAAAAGTTGTCAAAATTTGTCATGACAACTTTTGCAACTTTGCAAAATTGTCATGACAACTTTTGCAACTTTGCAAAGTTGTCAGGCAACTTTTCTCTCAAGAAGGCCTAAAGATGGAACTAGGTCAGTTAAAGACCTCATCCACCTGCATATGTGGAAGGATACTATAACCCCCTGAAAATTGAATCTAGGGGTTGGACGATTTTGTGAATCATTCTAAGATAGTAATTAATTATATTTTCAAACAGTTAGGCCACAGTTTTACTGTTGGGATGCATTGGTTATGTCTAATGATTTATTTGTGCATGGTTGTTGGGGAAAATTTGATAAATTAGTTTATTTGATTCATTTTTGTACCCTGATGTGGATTTGTAGTTAGTATTGTTAGTTTTGTGCAATTTCTTTCTTTAGCCATTTTAGTGGCACGTACATAGTTAGTGGATCAAAAATGAGTCCCCCATAAAATCCCACTGTGGACTCATCACAACCTTCTGGGACATGGAAGTAGAGTCTATTTATTGTGTAAATAGCTAAGAAGGAGGAAATAAGATGTGGTTTGGCCATTGTAAGACCCTTCCCTAAGAGATCTATGTCAATGTCTGGCTAGGAGGAAGGGGTTTGATTTTTATTTTACTTGTAGGGGTGGATAGAATTGATGAATCCAAGAAATTGGGGAAGATTATTGGGAATAAACAAAGTCATAGTTTGGAGATAGAGCCTTTTCTAATTCATTTCTCAACATCTACATCCATTGAATCGTGGTTCCAACGACACTTTTGAAACCCTCACCAAAACTTCACTGTGTGGAAAGGGTACAGTAGGAATGCATGGTGGACCAAGATCCCCAAAATATTGTAGGGTTTTTCCAGTAGTTGAAGAATCCAAGATTAATTTGGGAAATCCTTAAGGTGAGATAATCAGGAAAGCCTAACACCTCAGAGTAGGAGGCCTAATTGGCTCTAGGATACTAGGCCCAAAATTGACTAGTGTGGTGCCATTGAAGAAGAAGTTGTAAAGATGATCTCAATGGGGAAAGAACTTGACAAGAAAAGGGATTTGAACACCTCCACACCCATGCAAGACTTGATAATTACATAGGAGGTAGAACACATTGTGAATAGTGAAGAGGAATTGAAGAAAAGAAAGAAAGTGTTTAATCTTGATAGGTCACCTAGAAGGTAAAGGAGTCTTTTCTCTTAAGGAGGACATTGGGAGAAACCTTGTGAGACCTTGATAAGGATATTAGGGATCCTAGTGGGTTAGGAACTTGGGTTGGTCCTAAAAAAGTAGTGAGAAATCTAGGTTGATCCTATCAATTCCATAAACCCCATTTATTTGTGTATATAGAACAAATAAATTAGGTGCATTTATCAATATCTACATATACATGTTTAATAATAATACATTTCAAAAAATGAATTTAAATTGTACTAAATTACCTTCTATTGTTTGGGTGTTTGAGAGGATTTCCTTTTCTTCCTTAGAGTACAAGAGGATGGCTTTCTCACATGAGATGCCTCAAGGTAGGTGACGTAGACTAACAGAAACAAAAATAACATAAGGGAAAATAATATGTATAATATTAAATAAAATTAAAAAATATCTAAATCTATATCATACCGCAAAGCTATCTTGGCCAAAGTCAATGGCCTCAAGCATGATATCATCAAGTTGAGACATCTCAGCCCCTGATAATCCCTATAAAACACCAAGTAATGATACATATATATCTAAACAAGATATTTTGAAACCAACATATTATTATATTTTAAAAAAATTTACAAATCTTTACCTTGGATGGTGAAACTACTTGTGACCTTGGATTAGACTGAAAAGTACATGGTGTACTCCTACTACCTGTTACTCCCTGCAATGCATATTATTTATATGTCACTTTAAATTATTCCAAAAAGAATTATTTACTTTTATAATATTTAGGTGATTAATTGATAATATGTTGACTAAATATAAATAAGCACACCTATGTCAGATAGCGATATAAAAAGATACTCGTCAGGTCATCGGTGAGGGCTATATCCTCTGGAGTGGAAGCATGGCATATACTCTTACAACATGTACATGAATGTGATGACAAACCATCTGCATTCATGTCAGTGTCTACACAAGCACATACACTCTGGCAGGTCACACACATATGCTCAATGGGCTGGCCTGTGCTAAATGATGCATTTTCTAATGATGGAGGTGTCACAGGTGCTAGTGTATCCTCTTCTCCAACTAAGTGTGTTCCATGCTCAACAATGACATTAGTCAATGATGCAGCTTCCTAAAGAGTCTGTAACTCTATAAATTCCTTCAGGGATATTGAGACAATGACATGAACCATGGGTTTAGGAGCTACACACCTCTTGTGGTGTGGGTATACCACCCTATGGCCCCTAGTTCTATCCTACATATAGCCTCTCCCTCTACCCTGGAACTGTCAGATGTCAAATTAATTCCGCTCAAGCCAAGGATAAACTCACAATAAATATTTCTCAAAAAATAAAGTGGCACCTCCCAATTGTTACAAGGTGGTTGGTCAAAGACCATATACCACCTATCCCAAAAATTTGCTTTCATCTAGCATTAGCACACCAATGTATAGGAAACCAACTCATAGTAGTAATTAGGTTGTTACTAGTGCTAAGATTGGTGAAAAGAACACATATGTCATATTAAAGAATTCCCTTTCTTTTCACCTCATCATATGACAACCCATCTGCATAAAATGCACGACATCTATCCATACATGAACCCCATTTTGTGACATCTCTAGATACCTCATTTGCACTATTGGCCATTGTTTCTATGGTTTTTGTGAGGGATGAGTGGTGCTCGTGATTAGAAGACCTCAACCTATTCAGTAATATAGAAATTTGGGAAGTGTTTTGTGTCAGGCGATTGATAAGATCATCTTGTGTGGCATGTAAACAATCTACTAGAGGATGCAGAGGATTTAGGGGTGGTGGTGGTTGTTTAGGAGTAGCATTTTGAGGATTTTGTGTAGGTGGATTAGCACCTTGAGGGTTTTCTTGTTTCTCATGTTCATTGTTTTCAAGGTTTTCTTATGTTGGTTGACCACGAAGAGGTCATTGTTGTTTCTTTCATTTTTTGGGATTGTTTGTAGAATCTGATATCAAGTTAACAAAAAAACTTAAATCAATTTTAAAAGCCTACTTCAATTAAAATGCAAATAAAAATAATCAAAATAATGAAGTCTTATCTGTTTGATGGGGTGACATTGTTTGAAATTGCTCTAAATACCGATAAAATGCACTTGCAAGTAGAACACGCATAGTTCATTGAGTTTTTTGCTTCCTCCAAGTTGTTGTTTCAACATTTTTGGCATTGAAAATGGACTAAATTTGTGACCTTTGAAAATATGTAATGTTTCTCATAACTCGTAGGGGTTATCAGAAACTTTTTGTTCCTCAAAACCTGCACGGGTTTTGAGAAACTCTTCATTTTTTTTAATGTTTTCTATTAGGCTTAGTGTTACCAAGACAAGGACATTTTTGAATTTAAGTAACCCGATCAGGTTATGAAACATTTAATTTTTTTTATATGTGGTCACTTTCCTGGCCAGCAACTTGGTGCACTTACCCTAAGGGTCAACACCCTTGTTATGCTATTTTTTTAATTAAAAAAATGACATTACATAGAAAATAATTAGTTAACAACCATTATTAACATTAGTTTGCAACACTAATTTAATATTGAAACATTTATAACATCAATATGTAATAATAATTAAATAATGAAAAAATTATAACATTGGCCACATATAAATATAGGTTACATATATTTGTGAAATATAAAGACACTTATATATGGCACTCAAAGGAGAAATCATGGGTCCAAGCTCTCCACAACAAGGAAGCAATCCCAGAGGAACTAATTCTTAGACAAAACCACACATTTCTCAAGAAATATATACATAGACCTAGCAAAGAAACTCTCAGGTGTACATTGTACTTTAATTTGAACACACGTTGTGTGCCCATTCTCCAATTCTCAATATCTAGCCAATGACCCTAATCCTCCATCTTTTGCATCCATTGTATATATTTATCATTCTCCTCCACTTCTCAATTTTAATTTATATATTTTAATAATATTGTATGGTTGATTTGAACAATCATACTCTTTCATGACTATTTTATATTACAAGTGTGGTTGATGTTGCACCAAAAGATCAACCTATCAATGCCTGATACAACCACTAGACTTATAGAATCCACAGGAGGTATTTAGACCCTTGTCACAAATCTTGAGGGGATCACTAACCATTTTTTCAACAATCTCCCCCTCAACATTACTCAAGGGGATTCAAACCTGTGACCAAGCTCTGATATCACTTGTTACAAGTGTGGTTGTTGTTGCACCAAAAGATCAACCTATCAATGCTCGATACAACCACTAGACTTATAGAATCCACAGGAGGTGATTATACCCTTGTCATGAATCCAAAGGGGAGTGCTAACCATTTTTCCAACATTTTAATCTTTATTAACTACAATCATATATATTTTTTATTCTTAATTTATTTCACAGGAAAAAGTCTTGTAAAAATTCTCTCCTATAATTTGCTTTTTGTCCTTGGGAATATGGAGAGTTTCTGCATCCAAAGCACATGAAATAATTTTAGTTTATGCATCCCAAGTAGCACTATCAATACTACAATGACTTCATTCGATGTTAACTTCATCTATAATTCTAGTTTCAATTATTAACTCGTTCAATTTTAAATTCACAAGTAGGTTCAATAGAGATGCTTTTAGAATCAATAACATAGTATATACTATACACATATTTCTTAAGCTTATATGAAACTGATGCAAGGAGGGTCAATAATTATGGCCTAGGGCACTCCCAAGTACCAAACTAGCTTGCAGATACAATAATGTGGAAGCAACAACACACAGAGTGAGAGAAGAAACAACATATATCTTTCATTAATTCTTCAAACTCATTACATGTCGGGCTGTAAGGCCATCCCAGTTTGGGCCATATACATTCAAACAAATTAAAGAATGATCCTCATATATGCAAGGTCATAGACCTGCCTTTCAAATATCTTGACAATTAATCTTCTATCAAAGTCTACTATCGTCCCCCAAAACTTCCTCTAAACTAAGAACAAAGAAACAAATATATACAAGAGTCCACCAGATAGGTCGGCACTCAAATCCCTAAGAGAGACCCAGATTTAGGTCCACACAAATCCCAATGAGAGACCCCAAATTAATCATGCCATAGAAATTAAATGTAAAAGTCATCCAGATCAGGATAAACAACTCGGGAAGATGATACCTGAGCAACAGGAACAACTCGGTAAGAACATCACTGAGAAACAACAAACATTTAGTAAGAATATAACCGAGAAACAAAGAAATCAACTCGATGAAAGCATAACTGAGAAACAAAAACCAACATACACCGAGACTCATCGGTAATGCAAGATAGAAAGAATACCTGAGCAACAGGGAAACTGAGCACATCACCGAGAAGTCTCCAAACAAGCTAAAGAACAAAAGCAAACATATTTTTGGTTGAGCAAGATTGCCAAGGACCCGAGATGCTCCTACATCAGACACCTAGGGTTAAAAGAAATGATTCCCCAAATCATGTATCGATTCCAACCTAAAATGAATCTAACTTAGATTGAGAAATCCAAGATGAGTCCTTAATCAGTCTGTTCTTCTATTTTGCTAGATACTCCATGTATTCCTTTCCTCTTGAACTTATGTTAACTCTCTGTTTCAAAATCTATTCAAATTCCTCTATCTATTTCTTAGGATAATCACTCAGTACTGCCACTTATTCATCAAGTTCATGATATTCATACAAGTCTGTAATATTGAATATAGGTGATATATCCATGTCATCAGGTAATTCAACTTCATAAGCATTTCCACTGTCAAATCTTCATAATATTTTGTAAGGACCAAATTTCTTCATCTTCAATTTACCATATGTTCCAACAGGAAATCATCCTTTCTTCAATTGAACCATGACAACATCACCAACTTCAAAAATCTTATGTCATCTTGATCTATCTGCACTATCTTTGTATTTTTGATTACTTTTATCCAGCTTCTGTTTTACATCCTCATGCAATTTCTTCATGAATTCAAAAAATTCTTCTGCTTCAACACTCCTTTTCTCTTTTCTAGCAATGTCTCTCAAGTTTGATATACCTATTAGTTGTGTGCCATGAACAATATCAAAAGGTGTCTTTCTAGTACTTCTATTTACTAAAGTGTTGTATGCAAACTCTGCTTGTGCCAACACTAAATCCCAATTACTTGGTGTATCTCTAACTAGGCATCTAAACAAGTTACCCAAACTTCAGTTTACAACCTTTGTTTGTCCATTAGTCTATGGATGAAATATAGAACTATAACTCAACTCAGTATCAAACTTATTCCAAAGTGTTTTCCAAAAATAGCTAACAAATTTACTATCTCGGTCAGAGATGATACTCTTTGGTAATCCATGCAATCTGACAATTTCCTTAAATAAAATATCTGCTATATGTACTACATCTGATTTTTTTCTACATGGTATGAAATGTTTCATCTTAGAAAATCTATCCAAAATAGAAAATATGGAATCATTACCTCTTTCTATCCTCAGTAAGCCAAGATCAAAATCCATGCTGATATCACTCCAAGGTTTATCAGGAACAGTAATCAGTGTATACAAGCCAGTATTCAGACTTACGCCTTTTGCAACTTGACAAAATCCATAGCTTTTCACAAATTTCTAAACATCCTTATACAAATGAGGCCAAAAATACCTTTCCTTAAGAAAACTCAATGTCTTATCAATATTGAAATGTCCAGCCAATCCACTACTATGTTTCTCTTAATCAAATTAGTTTTCATTGATCCTCTTAGTATGCACAACTGAATACCTTTGAACAACATATCTTCCTGAATGAAATAATCTCCACTACTCAGGAAAATTAGGATCATTTTCATATATATTCTTCATGTCATCAAAACCAAGATCTTCAATTCTCATTTCAGTCAACAAAGATCTTCTTCTACTCAATGCATTAGCAACTCGGTTAGAATTTCCACTCTTATGATTTATCACAAATGTGAACTTTGTAAATACTCTACCCATTTCATATGTCTCTGATTCAACTTATTCTGACTACCCAAAGACTGTAAAGCCTTATGATCAGTACAAAACACAAATTCATTTGGCATCAAGTAATGTCTCCACTTCTTCATAGCTTGAATAGTATCATAGAACTCTTGGTCATAGACAAAATATTTCCTTTTAGCATCATTCAACTTTTCACTAAAGAAAGAAACAGGTTTACCTTCTTGAGTCAACACAGCTCCAATTGCACTTCCACTTGCATCACATTCAACTTGAAATACCTTATTGAAATCAGGTAAGGCTAACATAGGTAATTCAACAACCTTTTGCTTCAAAGTCTCAAAACTCTTATCAGCTCCATGTGTCCATTTGAATTCTCTTTTGTCTCCTCTCATTGTCTCAGTCATAGCATTACAAATAGAATTGAAATTTCTAATAAACTTTCTGTAAAAACTTGGTAACCGGACATAATAACCCGGCCAAAATAACCCTGGACACAATAACCCCACCATAATAACCCAAGGACATAATAACCCAGGGTCACAATAACCCATGGTCAAAATAACCCATGGACAAAATAACCCATGGTCATTCTAGATCAAGTTAGTATGCTTAAAAAGGGATTGTAAGGCACCATAGAGGATATTTAGGTCATTTTTAGACCATATATCCATTATATACCCCTAAAATAGCCTTAAAACATCTTTAATATGCTTAAATAACTTATAAAA
>MU221933.1:712116-727992 GCA_018584345.1 Thuja plicata
TTTTTTTTTTAGAAATATACTTGTAATTTATAAATTTTGTTTTCCTTTCTCTATAATCTTATGGGGTTATTTTGTCCATGGGTTATTTTGACTCTGGGTTATTTTGGATTGGGTTATTATGACCGTGAGTTATTTTGTCCTCGGGTTATTATGGCTGGGTTATTTTGTCCAGGGTTATTTTGGCCGGGTTATTATGTCCTGTAATCTAAAAACTTCCCAATCCATGAAATGATCTTACCTCATTGAAATTCTCAAGTGTAGGAAAACTCAGTATAGCTTCAACCTTCTTAGGATCCATCTTCATAAAATCACAAAACCCAAATACACCAGTTCTTCTTTCATGAAGGAACACTTTTTTAGATTTATCAACAACTTTTATTCTTTCAATCTCTTCAACACTTGTCTTATATGCATCAAATTCTCTTCTCTAGTCTTACTAAATATTAGAATATCATCCAAGTATACAATCACACATTTATTCAATAATTTCTTCAAAACTTCATTCATTAACCTCATAAATGTACTTGGTGCATTAGTTAAACCAAAATGCATAACCAACCACTCATACAAACCTTCCTTTGTCTTCAAAACAATATTCCATTCATCGCCTTCTCTGATTCTGATCTAATGATATTCACTCTTCAAATAAATTTTGGTAATATATCTTGCTCCACTCAAATAGTCCATTATATCATACATTCTTGGTATAGGAAACCTATACTTCACAGTGATCTTATTTATTGCTCTCTAATCAGTGCACATTTTTCATTCCCCATTCTTCTTAGGTACCAATATAGTTGGTACTGCACATGGACTCAAAATTTCTCTGATCAAACCCTTGTTCAATAATTCATGAACTTTTCGGTTAAGCTCTTCATTCTTAGTTGGTGTTAACCGATGTGGTGCCTTGTTTGGTAAACTAGCTCAAGGAATTAGATCCATACGATGATTGATATCTCTCATTGGTGGCAAACCATCAGGTACATTATCTAAAATGATCTCCTTGTACTTAGTGAGTAACTTCTCAACTTCTACAGGAATTTCATCTTATGTATTCTTACTCAGTTTGTTAGAAATCAAAGCATAACAAATATCATTTCTTTTCAAATCCTTAACAAACTGTCTACCTTCCATCAAAAAAATTTCATAGATGTACATATCTCACCAACCAATTCTTCAACCAAAGGTAAAAAGATTTGTTTCTTACCATCAACCCAAATAGAATATCTTCAATCTTCCATCATGTATAGCATGTCTATCATATTTCCAAGGTCTACCCAACAAAATATGACAACAATCCATTGGCATAATATCACACAACACCTTATGATAATAATTTTTAATTTTTAGATTCACAAAACACTGTTCACTCACCATTAATGTATTCTCATCCTTAATCCATGAAATTTGATAGGGCTTTAGATGCTTCATTCTTTCCAACTGCAACTTTGTGACCATTTCCTCAGAAGTTAGATTCTCTGAGCTTCCACTATCAACAATCACCTTCCAAATTTTGTCTGCAACTCTACATCTAGTCTTGAACAAACCTTTCCTAACAAGATCTTTCTTTTCTTTCTCACTCTATAGTATCCTTTGGATCATGATATTTCCTTCCATCTCAGGTCCATTCGGTGACTCTTCTTATATCAAATCATTTATGCTGCTATTAACTTTCTTTCTTGCATGGGTACATTCAAAAGATCAATGTCACTCTTCACCACAATTGCAACAAGTTCCTTGGAATCCTCTTCTACTGTAACCACCTCGAGAGTAATTGCCTCTTGCTCGGTATGAACTTCCACTTTTCTATTTAGTTTTTCCTTTATCTTGAGATTTGTGTGAAATTGACTTGTCTAGTTTAGATCTACCATTTTCACCATGAGATCTACCCCTTCCTCTAGGGAATCTACCACCTCTGTCTCTTTGTCTTTGTTCATAACTTTTGTTCAATTTCTCCTCGACTTTAGGGTAAACTAATATGCCTCTTCAATACTTTCCATCTTGACCAAGATGATCTCATCTTGTATAGAACTTCTCAATCCATTCAGATATCTTTCTACTCTTTCCACTTCATCTTCAACATGTCCAAATCTGATGTCCAATCTATAGAATTCTTCAGTATAATCTTTTACCGATTTATCTTTCTACTTCAAAGTTTGCATTCACCTAATCAGGTTAATCTGATAATCACAAAGTAGAAACTTGCCTTTCAATTTATTTACCATCTTATCCCATACCTTGCTTTTGTCTTTACCTTTCTTCTTTTGATCCAATTTTAGATGTTCCCACCACAAGGATGAATGACCTTTCAAATTTGTACTTGCAATATTTACTTTATTTTCCTCTGATACATTCTCATACTCAAAGTACTTCTCCATCTCAGTTATCCAATCTATCAATTCATCATAATAAAACTTTCCACTATACTTGGGAGGATTAAACTAAGGTGTGGACTTCAAACTTGTCAATTCTCGCAGGAATCTCTCTTCTTCCTGATCCATAATATGTGCAGGTGCAACTTCACCTTGCACTTCCTCTAATTCAACATCACCAACATCTTCAAGATGTCTTCCTCTATGCTGGGTTATTTCAACAACTTCCAATCTTGCAGCCATCTATCTTAGCATATCAGCTAGACCTAGATCTACATTTCCTCTCCCACAAACCATCTTGAATCCCTCTGCAATTGTAGGTCAGATCATAATCTACTACCCCACAACAATATTAACCAAATAGGGTTAGGGTTTACAAGAAGGATCTTAGATCTAAACTTCACTCTGATACCACCTAATGTAAGGAGGGTCAATACTCAGGACCTAGGGCACTCCCAAGTACCAAACCATCTTGCAGATACAATAATGCGGAAGAAACAACACACAAAGTGAGAGAAGAAACAACATATATCTTTCATTAATTGTTCAAACTCATTACATGTCAGGTTGTAAGGCCTTCCTAGTTTGGGCCATATACATTCAAATGAATTACAGAATTATCTTCATATATGCGAGGTCATAGACCTACCTTTCAAATATCTCAACAGTTAATCTTCTATCAAAGTCTACTATCCTCCCCCAAAACTTCCTCTAAACTAAGAAAAGAGAAACAAATATATACAAGAGTCCACCAAATAGGTCGGCACTCAAATCCCTAACATAGACCCAAATTTAGGTCCACACAGATCTCAATGAGAGACCCCATATTAATCACACCATAGAAATTAAATGCAGAAGTCGGCCAGATCAGGATAAACAACTCAGGAAGATGATACCCGAGCAACATGAACAACTCAGTAAGAACATCACTGAGAAACAATAAACATTCGGTAAGAATATAATTGAGAAACAGAGAAATCAACTCGGTGAAAGCATAACCGAGCAACAGAAACCAACATACACCGAGACCCGTTGGTAAAGCAAGACATAAAGAATACCCGAGCAATAGGGAAACTAAGAACATCACCAAGCAGTCTCCAAACAAGCTAAAGAACAAAATCAAACATGTTTTTGGTTGAGCAAGTTGCCAAGGACCCAAGATACTCCTACATCAGAAATACATAATGAATTTGTAATTGAAGTGGCAACGAAAATATATAGGCAACATCACAAATATTTTAACTTTATCATTTTACTAGCTCGTGTAACTCCTTCACTTTTATGAAAGTATTATCATGTGATCAGACAATACTTAACATACTCATGTTTCAATTCGAGCCTCATCTTTCTCTATAGATACTAATTCTCTTGCTCTTTTTGGTGCAACTCCTTCTACTCATGTAGACCCTAATCAGATTGTTGGTTCTTCTCTTCTCCAAGCTTCAGATGAGTATGTACAACTTTCTTAGCAAGTTTCCCCTTCTGCTGGAAACTTTCCAAATAGGGTGTCATGATTTTCTCCTCTTGGTGCTAGGGATCCTAATGATAGCATCACCTAGATATTTTTCTGATGGTGTAGTAAAAATCATCTGTTAACCTCACCTTTTTCTCCCCATGCTATGGATGATTTCTCTAGCCACTCTTTAGGTGAGCTCATTGTCTTCTTGTCAGAGTGTTATTTATATTTTGTAATTGCCAACACCTTTATTGTTAGTGTGTTTTTTTATCTCTTTTGAAGTCTTTGATATGTAGTTGTGTAAGGGTCAACACCCTTGTTACGCTACTAATTTTAATCAAAAGCACACTCTAAATTTATAAAAATAAAAAATCTACATACTCAAAATACATTCCAAGATGATATCCATACATTTCAGAATACATGAATATCATCTTCCCATATATCAAATACCATAGAAAGGAAATAAATTCACAATTATATTTTATATGTAATAGTTTATAAAATATGCTCACGATTATTGGATTGAACAAGTTTAATATCAAAGTATGATCAAATAACACATGGTATTCTTTCCAAGCATCTTAATATTAATAAAAATTACTAACATGTATTGAGCACTTCATAGAGAAGCATTAGGGTTAACCTTTCCTTTATTTTAATCCAAGGATGAAGACTAGTTTAATTGAAAATTTGATTGGTATAAGAACAATGATGATTTCCATAGACCCATGTCATAGGAGATTAATTCAACAATGCAATTGATCTCTCCTAATGATGGTTATATATTGTTGCTTTAAGAGAAAATTTTCATAAAAATTATAGAAACACAAGAAATATCTATAGTAGTGATCATGCGAGGCCATATAAAGTTTATTTGTTGGGTTTCCTATTTTATTCACAACATGATTGATCTTTGAGTCAACTGATTATGACTATACATTAATAATCAATTTCTCCTTCAAAATTCAAATACCTTTAGGTTAATAGCGCAAATCTCATTATTAATCTAAAACTAGATGTTCCTCAAATGGGTTTCTATTTTTATACTCTCTTAGAGTATTCAAATGTGCTAAAATATAATCATGGGTTTAATCATATATTAAATCAATGCATCATAATAAATAATCAAAATATTTTTCAAAAGTTTCTAAAGTGATCCCTCTAGCCATTTATCCATAACAATTAAAATATATATTCAAAATGAGAAACAATAATGTGATATTTGTTAGATTGTTCACTAGAATTGACAAAGTTTATAATTGCAAACTACACCTTCACTAGAATAAGGCAATCTTATCATTTTTGTATTATAAAAAAATTTAAGCATTTTGAACAACACTGCTAGAAAGTTATTACAACCCTTAAACTAGAGGATGATGATTTAATCAAGTAAATATCTAGATGATTATTTGACTATAGTTTTGAGGATTCAAATTGACAACCATTTAGGAAACCTAAAAATTAAGTGGATCAAAATCATTATTATTGGGAATTTTCTCATCAAGTAAGATTAAGATTGTTAGATTGTGAAATATATAAATTTGAAAATCTATGAAATGGTTTTTAATTTTGAGATGTTGTCTCTCCCCTAGTAAAAAAATTGGCATGTCCCTGTTTTCTCCTAAATATTTTAGCTCATTTAAATATCTTATTTTTTAGATATGAAACTAATCTTGGGGCCTATAGAATATGGGCTCACAATGTAGCTTATGTTAAATAAATATAGTGTTGGATTGGAATAAACATAACAAGCATAATAAAACCAAACAAAATAGATGCAAAACCAAATAAAAATTATTATGGATATATGATTTCACCCTCAAAATAACTAATACACTAACTCTTAGTTTAAAGGAAAACTTATTATATTAAAGAGTACAATAAAATAGAAACATAAACTTAATACCACTAAATTGTTCATCTGTGTATAGAAATATTGTAATAGATAAATCAATCTTCCAAGAGATTTGTTAAATCATCCAAGGCTATATCCAAATATGATATTGGGATGTGAATCAAAATAAAGGTGTTTCATGACTTTTTGAAGGGTACGATAATTGAGCTAATAATGTGTATAATCACCTTTAAAGAATTTTGTAACAAGGTGTTGTTAGAATAACTGAGAGGGGGGAGGTGAATCAGTGGCCTCAAAAATTAATCCAATAATTCAACCAAAACTTTATGCCACAAATATAAACCTATGGTTATCTTCATTCCTACAAGATGCATGCTTTGTGTAAATCTAACATGTATATACTTCTCGGTGAATATACTATTTTACCTTTTCTTTCTTTTACCGACTAGCAATTTATCTTTTCTTAACCTTTACCAAAATACAGTAAATACCTTAGTGTTTACTGATCAATCCTATTTTAGTAATGTGTAAATAAAAACATCAAAGTAATGAACCATATACTGTAGTGCCTCCCTCGTTTCCATTTTATGACGGACACTCTAAGGGTTGTAGATTAAGTGAGTATAGCATAGATGACCATGTAGTACTCTCGCAAGAGTGTACCCTAGATTATTTTCTTGCTTATGTTGATTTCTCTATAAAGCATTATGTTGTATGAGGACATATTGATTTACTTATTATTATGACTAACAGTTAAATGCTTGTATTGTGAGGATTGAATTAGGATAAGGAATTAGAGGAATCTTATAAATGATGGGTGATTTGAGGATTTAAAAGGATAATGCAATTAAATATTAGATTGGTTAAACTAAAAGGATAGCAAAGGCAATGTTATGATTTATTATAATTAGAAAACACTTTGGTCAGTCAGATTAGAGTACAATGTTATGGTTATGGATTTTGCATTATGGATATTGATCTTGTAAACATTATGATTATGTGAAAGACTAATTGAAGCCTATGTGATTAAATGGGGAATGGTGAATTGATTCAGTTACGATGCAATATGATTTCTAACATAAAATGAAAGTTAAATGCTTAAGGGATTCTTACAAATGCATAGTGAAAAGTGAATTTGATTATGTAAAAGCTTTGCAAAGGTCTGGAATAAAGAGAATTTCATTATGATGCATATTATTCCTTGGACTACTAATATTGAAACTTTGTGTGCAGGGAAGATGACCATGGTGTTATAATCGGGGAATCAAGATTAAACCTATGTGAAAAATAGTGCAAACCAAGGTTGCTCTTTATGAAAGAGATAAAGCCTCATTGTGATGTGTTTTAAATTCGTAATAGTGAAGTGTGTGCTTTTAATTGTTATTAAATGTTAATTGTGGTTATGTGTTTTGAAATGGTAAATCCATGTGTATTGTGATGAGTATGTGTGTGTCACTTGACACATGTGTTGTGCTTATGTGGAAATGGCATGTCCCTTTTGGGTGGAGATTGGTTGCAACCAAACCTAGGAGAGAACCTTGTAGGATCCCCATGTGTGCTCACTTGGTTAGTGAGCCTTAGGAATGGTCACATCACTTGAAATTCGTGGGTGAGTTTAAGAGGGGTTAAAACGACACCTAGGGTTGATTTTGGGCCCTTTTAGAAGGCCCACTTGGTATACCTATGGGTTAGGATCATTTTTTACCATAGGACAACCCAGGTAGGTGTCTTGAACCCTTCCAAAGTTGGATTTCCCTAGATGGCCGAAAATCAACATGTGAGAGCTTGACCTTGGGTAGACAATAGTGTAAGAGGTTGGGAAAACCAACCAATGAGAACACACACGCTCTACCCAAGGAAGTTTGGGAAGTGTGAGAGAAGCATTTAGGGGGAAGTTTGGAGAAATTTTGGTCGTTCACCCACTCTCCATCTTTGGAGACAACTAAGAGTTAGAGGAGATTCTTAGAAGGAGGGAGAAGGACTTAGGGATGAAAGCTCATCATCAACCTCTTTAGTGTCATTACTTGATCAAAGTTGGTTGCACTATCTCTATATTTTTGGCTAAATCATGTATGCAAGATATTTTGTGATAGATCGTATTGTGCAAGCATGTTTTTGTTTCAATTTTGTGCTTTAAGATTTATAAGTTGTGGTTGAGAAGATTGTGTTGTTGTAGTGTTTCATAGAAGTTTACTTGTCTCTTTTTCTTGTATGTAGTTTGGGTGTGCAAGGCCGATCTCACCCTTGGGAGGGTAGAGAAGCCTTGGGGTGAAGAATGTAGGGATTTTTGTGAGTTGTGAAGTATGAATAAATGTTGTTGTTTTATAGGTCTTATGAAGGAAATATATCACTGGTTTGGTTTATGTCTTTTTAGTGCGTGTTCTCCTTCACCCCATGAATGGGTCATTTGGAGACCTTAAGTGCAAGTCTTAAATGGGTATTGTTTTTGTGGTGAGTTGTAGTTTTCTGCATGGTTTTGTCCCTTGTGAAACCTATTTAATCTTGGTTCCCCTAGCTCGAGGGTGGTCTTGTAAAGACCTAGGCTGGGAGGAGAGCAGCCCCATGGTCTTCTTGTTACTTCTTTTCTTTTTGTAGATTTTTGGAGCTCTTGGAGGTTAAGGGTTAAGTTTGGAAAGAGAGTAAGGGTGTGTTGTCTTGTAAAAATCTATGTAAAAGCCATAGGCTGGGATTTTTATTTGTATAAGTATTTCTAGGTGTGCAATGGCTGATTTTTAAGAAGCTTAAAGATCCACATAATTGTAGGTGATTTTTCATGAAAAGTAATTTGTATATCTAAATTTATTCTTGTAGTTTTATATACATAATGGTATAAGGTCCTTTTACAATTACCTAAGTAAGCATGTCCATTAGCATCATAGTTACTATTTTATTAAATCTGAAAGTTGTTGTTATAACATGTGATTTAAGGGAACCTGGATATGCATATATCTTTGAAATCTTACATCCTATTTATTTCCCTTTAGTTACAAAAAAAAAAAAGAGGTTCTCATATTTGTTCAATTCTATACTCAATAGTAGTGAGTGACTTTAATCTCTAGGAAACCAAATAGAAAAAAAATCTAAGATGTATATACCACTTTCTTTTCATAAAGATCCATAACTAGAAATACATTTGTGAAATTGCAGGAAAATTTGTATAATTCCGCCTTTTAATCCTATGAAAATGCTTGTTCATAAGTGATTAGAACATAAATATTCCTTAGATTCTTTCACAAGAATTTTCCTTAAATCTAATAGCTTGCATAAAATAAATTCAAAACCTAAACACATAAATAAGTTGGAGTAGAAAATATGCACTTATATATATATATATATATGCCTACTTACATAAATGCAAACCTATATGTTGAATATGTTACTTGTTTAAACGTTGTAGTTATTGTTTCAAATATATATATATATATATATATATATATATATATATAACTAACAAAAAAAATTATTAAAATAAAATTAATGTTCTGTGTAGCATGTTGGGCCAGGCGATATTCCTCATCCAACTCACGGCCGCATTTTTTTTATAGAAGGGAGGGAGGGGCGGTAGGTAGCCGAGCCACTCCCCCCACGCTGTGGCCGAAGCCATAGTTGTGGCCACGCCATCGCGTGGAAGTGGTGGAGTGGTTTACCTCCCTCTCCAACCCCCAAATTTTCTTCGCACAGCCCCCTGCCCTATGCGCTCTGTGCACATCCATATATCCAGCCACCTTTGGCATTTCGGCTCTGTGTACTCCTTCCGCAGCTCACGCTATGTGCACTCCATTTGAACCTGCAATAATATAGATGCAACACAGAGCAAAATCAGCTTTAGGGTTGAAAATAGGTTATGTTAGGGTAGAAATGAAGCAATAGAAATAAAGCAAGTTGTAGTCCACTCCTTTTTTGTTGTTCCCTATTTTGCACTAACCCTAATTTTGAATTAGGGTTAGGTTGACCAAAATAGATTTGTTTTGTGTTGTTTATTATTCATTATCATTATTTAAAATGTGGGATGTTTCAATCACATTGGTGGGAGCAGAGTTTACTTTTATTTTATTTTATTATATTGAGCTTATCTTTATATCTTAACTTTCTAACTTATTAGGATAGGGTTTAATGTTAAAGGTTGGGGGTATATATAAATTTGTACTTCATTAAGTTTATCGTTCAAATATTATTTTCAATCGAAATGGAGTAGTTTTAAGCTAAATCAAGAGTTTAATGTATTTTACTGGAGATTTAATAAGTGGAATAGTATAAATTTTAATTCAGATAAACTTTAAAAGATAGGAACGCTTTAAGTAAAGTCTAGTTGCATATGTTAATCGAGCTAATTATTGTAGTTAGTTTTCAGATTTTAAAGGCTACCTTAATGAAGGAGTAAGTAGATATGTTTAATATGTTATTATCAAATGATTTAAAATTTAAACCCGATTTCATACTCAAAAGGGAGTTGTCGATGGTCAACAATTCTAACCACGTTTTCTTTAGTAGATCGTATCTTTTGGTTTAAATGACTATACACCTTGAGTAAGTAGTTTTAACATTAATATCAATCATGGAGATTTAAATACTTAATAAATGAAATATAATGTGAAAATAAGTTTACTAAAAGATTCCTTTTAGTATCGAATATGGTTTTTATTAAGTGATTTCTTTTACTCTGTAAGGTTTTAGTTATGGGGGGGGGGGGGGGGGGTNGGGTTAAGAGATTTATGTATAATAAAATTCATTTAATTAGTAAATCTTGTAAATGAAAATGAGTTATTAAAGTTTTAGTTTTGATTTAAATGTCTTTGGGACCTAGATACCATTAATGATATAGTCAAATATTTAAGAAATTAAATGATTAATTTATTATATCTTCAGGATAATTAGGAATTATAGTCTAATTAGAGTTACCAATTTGTTATCATAGTGGTAGGTAAAAATATCTAAATCTTAAAAGGGAAATTGATTAAAGTTTTTATTTAAACTTTAGGTATTGTAAGAAGCCTTATAATGTCTTTTTTTATGTGGCCAGAATAACAGTCATAAATTTTTTTTTTTTTTTAAAAGGGTTACAAGTTCAACTATAATTAACATTATGGCCCTTTAACATTATAGCTCAAGATTTTTAACGAACTTGGATTACAATGAATATAGGAACTCGAAGTATGGAGATGAAATTTCACCATTAATAAAATACTTAAGAACATAATCAGAAGATATTGATAGATGATTTAGTAGAGATTTAAATTAGAAAATTTCTCTAGGATTATATATCAATAACCAATAAACGTTAAATTAGATTTGTATGGACTGACATAACTCAAAATAAATTACCTAGTCCTTGGGTTTGGATTTTCAATACATCATGAATATTTATTGTTATGAACATAGTGGTAAGACATTATTATTCCTTTCAAAAAAAAAGTTGTGTATATTGGGTGTAAATATTGGGAATGACACTTGGTATTAGAGCATAAGTTGCAACACTGGGATCTGTGGATAACCTTGCAGCTTATGTTGTTATTGTGGAACATTAACTAATTGATAGTGAGTACTAAATTTGACTTGTGTGTACTTTATTTTGTTATTATATGCAATTATGATGTGTTAACATGATCACAGATATAAAATTAACTATATTTTAGAGACTATCTATAGCATGCATAAGTAAATGTATTACATCAAGGTTATTGGAAAATAAACCTTGGAAAAGAAAATGAATAATTGCTCCTTCTTGTTTTCTATGTCTAATAAATCAAGGGAGGGTAGTTCAGGGAGCATAACAGTATCATTGACAGTATAAATTTACCATGAGGACTAGAGAATTTTTTATAAGAGGCCTAAAACCCAAGGTGCAAATGTGATTTTAGGTAGAAGTGGTAACTACATATAGAAGCTTTCATAAATGGCTGAAGATATGTATTATCAATCATGTGAAATTTGTGATGGTATGTTAGGAACAATCTCTTTAGTTGCTTGTTTATTAAGGGAAACCCTCCATCATGGACATAGTAAGAGTTAAGAAATGCATCCTTTTCTTTAAGAAAAAATGTGTAATGAATGGAAAATGCATACAGATGAATTACTCTCCTAGAGGGGAATAAAATGTGGTGTTATCTTCATTTGAAAACTAGTTCCTTGTGATGGTAGTTATAAATATCCTGCATTATCACAATATTTTATCTTGCTGGAATTGTTTTCCCATGATATGAGAATTTGATTAAATATGGATAGAATATGATGATGGCTAGGCCCCTTGTGTATGTGAAAGAACCCGATCCAGTGCTTATATTGGGTGTCATGTGAAACCCGTAATTGTTTGGTGTGCCATGGGGTGGTGTAATCTAACACTCGACCATGGAAATTGTGTGTTATGAGTATGGTAGAATCATACCACTTATGTGTTATTGCCTGATTGTTACCCTACTGAGTGCCAACCTATGGGTTGTATTTAATTAAGGAATGGTAAAGGTTTCCAACCTCTCGGGTAGAATTTATAGTGTACAAATAATGTTAGCACGAAGCGACCTTAGCTTCAACTACTCGAGGGGGAAGAAATCAATACTTTCCCTATAACTCGGTATGTAAAGGGGTAGTATGTTACTTTCATTACCACTTCCTTGGGTAGAAAGAATGATGTACGTGCAATGGCAGTGTGAAGTGACCTTAGCTTCCACTACTCAAGGGAGGAGGTAATTCACTACATCCCCTTATGATGGACCCAAATACGTGGTTCATGAGTGTAAACCCACCCCCCACATTTCTTGAGTATTATACTGGTACCGGACATGAGATTCTATAACATGACTTGTGGATATACATTTTGTCCTAACGGTCCAGCATGTGGTGGGAGTGTATCCCATGCTATGATGAATATTGTACCTGCACATACTCCAACATGATGAAAAAGAGGTACGATGCCACACCCACTATTGTTCTGACAATAGTGCAGATGGTGAATCTGTGTTGCTGATGGTAGCGAACCAAGCTCGAGAACATGATACCATTTACAAATTTACGTGAAGCCATAGTATATATACTTGTATGTATGTTTTGTTGTCCTACCTGATGCAGAGCATGTTGGAGATGCTTGCATTCTTGTAGAGGGGTACCCATGGATGCTCAGTTATTTAGACGCAGTAGGAATATGGGGGACCCTAGCCATGTATACCTCTAGCTATAGAAAATATCTCTGTGAGATATTTCTATGTGGGATGTGGCCTGCATGTGCTTTACATGCGAGGAACATTTTCATGCGCATACGACCAGTGCATGCCTTCTCTGCTTTGTGTATGGTCATGCGGGGTGTGTTACGAGTTTATTCCATACCACCTTATGCGAGGTGTTGCCAAGGTGAACCCCCGACACCATGTGGATAGTAGACTGTTGGGTCACCACATGAAGGGCTATTGTGAAAGCCAGACATTGTTTCCTCCTTTCTCATGAGGTGGCTATATATATAGTCACACAGTTATGTATTGTGCTATTTCATGGTAATTTTGGGTCAGCAACTTGTTTGTCTTCTCTTGTGAGGGTTTAGCCATAATTTTTTGAGAAATATTATTATTGTGATTTAATTTTGCGATATTTTTCAATTTTGTTATATATTGTTGAAATTAATAACTTATTTTCTTTTTTGAGTGGCTAAACTAGTTTTTCGTTGGTGTAATTTGATTGTTGGCCATGTGTAGTAATGTGTTTCCTCACCAAGAATGTTGGAGGCTGATTTGGTGAGTGTATACAAGGAAGCAGATGCATGAAACCTTTGAGTATGGGGGTATGTGAGGCTATTATGTAGCTAATATCCACTACCCACCTTAGAGTGGTGACTTTTCCTTGGAGGATAAACACCTTACATAAACAAGGGGTAGATCATGTGGACTTGTATGGGGGAACCTCACCATATGTGTGTGTGAGCCATATATGAGTGTGTTCCCAGCACCATCAAGCCACTTGGTGAGGTATGTATCATGGATTTTGGATCATGTATCATGGACTATGGTTATGTGTTTAGATGAGATCAGTATATTGTACCCTGGAGCAGTACTGCTTAAGCCACTCCTGAGCCTTGTGTTGTGATGTATATTCCTGGTGATGTGGACTATGGTGTGATTGTGTAAATGGATATCAACTCATTCTTACTACTACTTCTTAGAGATAGAAATATATTTGTATGTTTGTTAGCATGTATGTTACCATGTTTAATTATTCTTGATGGCATTTGTGTTGAATTAAATAATAAGAAAGATTTGAAATGACATCTTGCTCAAATTGCTTAATGGAAGGTTTCTTGGAAATGGTAAACCTAGTATAGAGGGGTATGAGTCCAAAAGAATTTTGAGGGCTAAAAATATTTTAGATTGATTGGCATTGGTGTAATTGTGGAAAATTTTGAAGAAATTAAATGAATGGGTTAGTATGTTTTAGTTTATCTATGTTAAAGTGTTGGAATTTGAGTAATTTTTCTATATAAGATAAGGAACTTTCTATGTGTGGATTAATGAGAGACTTAGTGCAAATTATTGTTCAGTTTGAACCATATGTGTGATAATGAAAAGAAAATGAGCAGAAATTTTTTGGTTAAGGATTATGTTTGAGCCAAAAGCAAAGATTAAAAGAACACCTTGTACTAAGAAAATTACACCTTAAAGTGTTTACAACTAACCTTTGAATACTTAATTAGTCTATAATTTTTTTTATGTTGAAAACTACATAGTTTTGTTCCTTGGCCACTAACCTATATAGGAGATCTAGCACCCTTGTGTTGTGTGAAAAATTGGAAACATAAGGATGGCCTTACGACTTCTAGGAGTAAGTCGAGACATAGGGGGGATGATGTAGTGCCTCCCTCATTTCCATTTTATGACAGACACTCTGAGGGTTGTAGATTGAGTTATTATAGCATAGATGACCATGTAGTACTCTCGCAAGAGTGTACCCTAGATTATTTTCTTGCTTATGTTAATTTCTCTACAAAGAATTATGTTGTATGAGAACATATTGATTTACTTATTATTATGACTAATAGTTAAATTCTTGTATTGCGAGGATTGAATTAGGATAAGGAATTGTACGAATCTTATAAATGATGGGTGATTTGAGGATTTAAAATGATAATGAAATTAAATATTATATTGGTTAAACTAAAAGGATAGCAAAGGCAATGTTATGATTTATTATAATTAGAAAACAATTTGGTCAATCGGATTAGATTACTATGTTATGGTTATGGATTTTTCATTATGGATATTGATCTAGTGAACATTATGATTACGTGAAAGACTAATTGAAGCCAATGTGATTAAATGGGGAATGGTGAATTGATTCAGTTACGATGAAATATGATTTCTAACATGAAATGAAAGTTAAATGCTTAAGGGATTCTTACGAATGCATAGTGAAAAGTGAATTTGATTATGTAAAAGCTTTGTAGAGGTTTCGAATAAAGAGTATTTCATTATGATGTATATTATTCCTTGGACTATTGATATTCAAACTTAGTGTGCAAGGAAGATGACCATGGTGTTATAATCGAGGAATCAAGATTAAACCTATGTGAAAAATAGTGCAAACCAAGGTTTCTCTTTATGAAAGAGATAAAGCATCATTGTGATATGTTTTAAATTTGTAATAGTGAAGTCTGTGGTTTTAATTGTTATTAAATGTTAATTGTGGTTATATTTTTTCAAATGGGAAATCCATGTGTATTGTGATGAGTATGTTTGTGTCACTTGACACATGTGTTGTGTGTAACCACCTGAATTTGGTTTGTTCCAACTATAGACCCTATTTGCCCTAAGTGTGATCATACCTTATATTATGTCCAAATGACCCTGTTACTGCTTGGCATAATTCTTTGAATCAATTTAGTGTCCTAGGTGATTTTTATCACTGAATTATATTAACTATTATAGCCATATGGTTTAAATCAATTCAAACCAATTAAATTAAATCAAAATCAAACATGGCTATAGTATTTAATTATAAAGGAATTAAATATATCCCTAAATCAATTCCCCCCCTTGTAATGAACCCATTCCCCTAGCCTATTTAATTTAATTAAAATGGCTATAATCCCCAAATTATTAAAAAGCAATTAAATTGTTTAAATAATTAATTCCTATATTTTTGAATGAATTAAATAAGTTTAATTCATTTAATTAATATTCCCTTAAACCCCAACCTAACCTATCTCAACCACT
>MU221933.1:757187-774379 GCA_018584345.1 Thuja plicata
AATCTGGTATATTAAAAGGAAGGTGACTATTTTGTTATCCTGGCTGCTATGCCTTGATGCCTAAGTCTATTTCTGACATTCCAATAAAACATAGTATTCATATTATCATAATATCAGTGGGTATTAGTGATGATTATACTATCGGGTGGTCCATTCCAAAAAGTTCCCAATGATGATAAAAATGTTGTAAATATTTGCTAATCAGTGACAAGTCCTAAAAGTCTGCATATAGCTGCATTTAGAGATTGCATGATGCATTTATACAAAGGAATAACAACATAAGACATTTTGTGCTAAAAAATGGTTTCTATCTTCTTCTAACAATCAAGTTAATTATATCATCCATATTAATGATATCAAATATCGTTGCACATCCATAGCATACATTTTGCATTCATTGAAAAGAAGAAACAGGAAAATACAAAAATAAAGCATCCATGTATTGCATTTTTACTTTTTCATCCTAAGTGCATCCATACATCTATTTTGCATAACTAGAAAATCAAAAGAAACATACATTTGCATTTTCACATGAGTATCATTTAAAACATATTTATATCAGTAATGACTCATCACATCCAATCATAAAATGATGTTATCATCTACAAACTAACTCATCAAGAGACCAAGATATCATCACATGTGCAAAAGATACATTTCCACATCTATGAAAGCAAAAAGACCTCATGAAACATGTAAGAATCAAGAAGCTACATCAGATATATATCATCATAACATGGTACAGATCAAATATAAAGAGTGTCAGTATATCAGTGAGAATAAAGAGTATCAATGTATCAGTGTGCCAAAATGAACCAGATATACATGTATGCATGTCATCTACAAAAATGGACCTCAGAAGGATCCAGATATACAAAAGAGAGAATCTCAATAGGATCCATATATACAAATATGATCTCAAAGATATACATGTCATAAAGATGATACAAGAAAATCAACTTTGTCCCGCCCCCTCTCCCTTGTCAGGAGGAGGAGGAGGTGGTGCAAAAGGAGTTGTTGGAGGAGGCATGGCCACCTCTGACTGCTGAGCTACTCTAGAGAATGAAGGTGCTCTCTACCCCTCTGGAACTACTGCATGATATAGGGCGTAATAATATGTAGCCCTCTGTCCCTGATGGAGTGTTGTCCAGGCCTATACATTCCTCTCTTCTCTTACTTTCTCAAGCTGTAGATCCCTGTCCGCCAGTAAAGCATCAGCAGTAGTGATTCTGGCCTTCAAAGAAGTGATCCTTGCTTGGAGCTTCTCTCTCTCCTCCTCGCATCTCAATAGCGGATCTCCATCTCTACCAGCATCCTACTCAGGTGCCCCCTGACACCTCTATCGCTGCTGCTCACCTGTAAGCAATGGGCTAGTATCTCTCCAAGGGGCCACGAATCTAGATCTCTAACGTCTTCCCTGCCCACTGCCACTGGCACCACCTATATCCATAGCCTCTCCACCACCACCCCTATCATCACCATCATGGCTATCATTAGGAGGAGGACGCCTACCATCTCTACCACCATCCCTGCCACCATCACGGCCTCCATGCTTGCCAGGAGCCCTGTCTCTCTATGCACCTCCTCTGCCCCTGACCGGTCGATCATCTAGATCATAGTCTAGTGGCTCCTCTATGTGTGGGATAACCTCCTCTAGAATAGTGAACTGAGGAAAGTGGTACTGGAGCCTCTCAGAAGCGTAACCATCTGATACACTTGCATCCTCTACATCTGGCTAGAGATCCCAGTCTACAACAACTATGTCTTGGATCTCCTGGTGTGTAGTCTCATAGGTCAACTGTGCCCCCAATAAAGGTGTCTCATCTCTAGTATGGGCATATACTACAATATCCTCTATACGGCCCTGCCGCTGACCATACTACCTCAATACTCTGGTGATCACAAAATGCTCTATCACATATCTGGTTCGGCTAACAAGATATCTGCTCTGACACAAAAATGGCACCTATCAGGCATCCGAGGTCCACACCTCACAATCTAGATATGGTCGTCATACGACCTCTATCATGTCATCAAATAATCGGTGCCATTACTCAATCTTGCCCAGATGGGGCTACTACAAAAGGCCTGCATACATATATGCATAGGGCTACTTAGGTGCCCTCTGCCTATCCACAATTGGTTGTGTAATAGGGATGTGCTCCCAGGCCCAGATTTAAAGAATAAGTACACCCACAGTCATACTACGGGTATAATGGTACACAATCTCATGTAGCTCTTGATACATGTGAGCTAAGATACAACTCCCCCAAGAAAATCGTTGATGGTGGGTCACCATCTTCTTGATCATATCTACCCAGCCAACCATAAATTTGTGTTGGCCCCTATCTGGCATAAGGATGCCGCCTACCAGACTTGCTAGATAAATAGATAAACTATCATAATGATCGACCATGTAATCCCATGCCATATATCTGTAGTCTATGGTGTCATCCTAAAAATATCTGTGTGCAGCACCAATCGCCACGGTCGCCATTGACTCAAAACATACCTCATGTCCGACCATCGGTACATGAAGTATCCTCCAAACATCCTCCGAAGTCACTGTAATCTCTCCAGTCGGTAGGTGGAAGGTGTTGTTCTCTGAGTGCCATCTCTCGGCTAGAGCAGTCAACAACCCATAGTTTACCCTGATCTTGGGTAAACCTATCAAAGAATGTAATCCACATCCGATCACAATAGTCTACTCATCATCTGACAATCGGCTAGACAATGCAAGTACATGTGCAAGGTAAGTACCGCAAAAAGCAACTACCTCAAACTAGGCTTGTTTAGGACAAAAATGGCTATACGTCAGCATCATATCTACATTACAAGGGTAGATTCCTAATCAACTAAGTCATTTCAAGTTTGCAAGACACAAACAGGTCAAACACATTAAAATTCTAAGTTTTCTACCAGATGTGATCCTAGAAATACAGGATGTGACTGCGTTTATCAGATGCGATCCTAAACGCGGGGTGCGATCCTATGCAAATGAGATGCGACCCACTGATGAATTTCCTATTTAAACAAGACAAAAACAAAGGAATTGGATGTGATCCAGGAAAAATAGGATACGACGTAGGAATCCAGAAAAACTGGATGTGATCTGGGAAAAACCAGATGCAATGTGGGATTCATAGGATGGGATCCAAAATCCCAAATGTGATCCTATATTGAACGGGCTCTAAAAGCCAAAAAAATGCATAAATTTGAAAATTGTAAAATTCACAGGGTAGTTTATCGAGCACTTACCGGCGGTGGGTAGTCAGCTGGATGCTGATGTCGACGGCTCATCTCAAAATGGTGCTTCCTCACAGGGACTACCATCTTCTCTATAGAGCTCTCTAAATTTCTATGAAGGAAAGTGAAAATGAATAGTGAAATGGTAATTTTGGAGGCTTATATGGGTCTTTTGAGACATTTAGGAGTTCCGAAACTCCTCCTGGACAACTACAAATTCATTTATGTTATCTTTCTAATCAATCAGGAATGAAATCAAAGGTGCCTATGATGTTTTCAGCGGCACAATGCCATTTTTGCGACAGTTTCAATATTTACAAAATTGCTTCATTTGTTCCAAACATTAGTCAATACTACACATTTTACCATACATCTTGGTCTAAACATCAATTTATTAGTCTTATCACTCGCATTTACACGTAATTAACTTGGTAATCGTGTGTTTATTTTTTTTAAACACACCTTCTTCTACTCCATTCTTTCTTGACCTAACCGCTTCCTGCCAGCGGTGCATTATTTCAACTAAGGGATTTCATTCTTTTCCTTGGATTTCATTCCTGAGGGGGCATGATCACACTATCATCAATTAAATTTTTGTTTGAAACAACATCAAAATGACTTCGTTATCAAACTAGGGGCATAATAGTTTCCTTGACTAAAGTCAGAACTGTTGGATAAAAAGATTTGGTTCTCATGAGTTGGATATCTTATGTTTCCTCATTTTAAAATATTTTTTTTAAGCTCTTGGCAGCTTCATACTAGCTTTTTGGATGACAACCAAGTTCAGAATCAGTATTATCAATTTTTGGACGACAACCAAGTTCAGAATTGATATCTTTACAATCTTTTATTGATTTTTGGATGACAACCAAGTTCAAAATCAATTCTATCAATTTGGTTCGATCAAGTGTGAGACTCATCTCATCAACATTTCGTTTGACAACCAAGAACGGAATTCTCAATCTTTCTGAAGTCAAAATCAAAAACTTTCTTTGAATCAATGCGCTACTCGCACATAAATTCAAAGAGGGGCAAATCTAACCACTTGAATTTGGTATATTCCAACTATGGACCCTATTTGCCCTAAGTGTGATCATACCTTATATTATGTCCAAAAAACCCTATTACTGCTTGGCATAATTCTTTGAATCAATTTAATGTCCTAGGTGATTTTTATCACTGAATTATATTAACTATTATAGCCATATGATTTAAATCAATTCAAACCAATTAAATTAAATCAAAATCAAACATGGCTATAGTATTTAATTATAAAGGAATTAAATAAATCCCTAAATCAATTCCCCCCTTGCAATGAACCCATTCCCCTAGCCTATTTAATTTAATTAAAATGGCTATAATCCCCCAAATTATTAAAAAGCAATTAAATTGTTTAAATAATTAATTCCTATATTTTTGAATGAATTAAATAAGTTTAATTCATTTAATTAATATTCCCTTAAACCCCAACCTAACCTATCTCAACCACTTCTACCCTGGGTTCTAACCCTTCTCAACCCATTCACCCTTGCTAATCTAATCCTAATCATAATTCTACCCCTAACCCACCTCCTAATATTGTCACATTCCATTAGGGAGTGATTAACAACTCAACCCACTTGAGAAAGTCCACTTTCTCAAGCATGACTTTCTCAAGTCCATCTTCTCAAGCCACCCTCTTACACCCTTCCCTTGCTTCTTTAAGGCTTTTATTAATGCCTTATTAATGAAGATGCCTTAAGCCTATGTCTCTTCCATGCATTATTAATGCCCAAGGCATTAATGGTTCTTACACCTCCATTAATGAGTCCCTTAACTCATAAATGAGCCTTGTCTCCTCTCTCTCTCTCTCTCTCTCTCTCTCTCTCTCATTCTTCTATAAATAGAAGCCATTTTTGAGAGAAAATAAGCCTTCAACTCATATCCTAAATGCAATGTTATGCTGTTAGATTAATCTTAGACACGTATTTCACTTCTTATTTCATGCTTTCACATTGTTCTTATTTCCATTCTTAGAGCTAAAATACATGTTTTCTCTTCATTTTACTTGTTTTAAACTAAAATCCTTCATGCTAGGTCGTATATGTCACTGATTGTAGCATAATCTAAGGGCTATTATGTTACTAATCACACTCTTCTTAGTTACAAGGCACTTGGTCGATATTAGTTGGTTTTGTATGCTTATCTAACCTTTTGAACTAATGCAATGATCTATTGAGGTGTTGTGTCTTTCTTATCAGGTACAAAATATACACATACATTGTGCTTATGTGGAAATGGCATGTCCCTTTTAGGTGGAGATTGGTTGCAACCAAACCTAGGAGAGAACCTTGTAGGATCCCCATGTGAGCCTTAAGAATGGTCACATCACTTGAAATTCGTGGGTGAGTTTAAGAGGGGTTTTTGAGGGGTTAAAAGGACACCTAGGGTTGAGTTTAGGCCTTTTTAGAAGGCCCAATTAGTATACCTATGGGTTATGGTCATTTTTTACCATAGCACAACTCAGGTAGGTGTCTTGAACCCTTCCAAAGTTGGGTTTCCCTAGATGGCTGAAAATCAACATGTGAGAGCTTGACCTTGGGTAGACAAGAGTGTAAGAGGTTGGGAAGACCAACCAATGAGAACACACACACTCTACCCAAGGAAGTTTCGGAAGTGTGAGAGAAGAATTTAGGGGGAAGTTTAGAGAAATTTTGGTTGTTCACCCACTCTCCATCTTTGGAGACAACTAAGAGTTAGAGGAGATTCTTGGAAGGAGGGAGAAGGACTTAGGGATGAAAGCTCATCATCAACCTCTTTAGTGACATTACTTGATCAAGGTTGGTTGCACTATCTCTATATTTTTGGTTAAATCATGTATGCAAGATATTTTGTGATAGATCGTATTGTGCAAGGATGTTTTGTTTCAAGTTTGTGCTTTAAGATTTGTAAGTTGTGGTTGAGAAGATTGTGTTGTTGTAGTGTTTCATAGAATTTTACTTGTCTCTTTTTCTTGTATGTAGTTTTGGTGTGCAACGCTGATCTCACCCTTGGGAGGGTAGAGAAGTGATGCAGTCAAGCTCAGAGAATCCAAGAATGGACTATCCAAAATTGCAGCCAACAACCAAAACAACACAGCAGAAATAACAATAACAACAAATAACAGAGAATGGAATCAACACTCAATTTATTGCAACATGTCAAGCTATAAGGCCTTCTCGGTTATAGCCAATTTCAAAAAAAAAAAAAACAGTTCTGTGAGATCCCTCAACATCCAACTCAACCCTCATCCTAGCTAGTTAGATCCGTAACAACAGGTTACAACAATCTGGTAGAAACCTATAGGAATATCTGAACTTGTACACACAGGCCTCCAAGAAATCTCCTTGTTTTTAAGCCTCAACTCTAGCTCTACAACAAATCACAACAAAAGGCTATTCTTCTGCCAAAATATAGTCTTCCCTTTTCACACCAACGAACTACTTCCTACCACTCTACCCCTTTTCACACCAACAAACTACTTCCTACCAATCTACCCAAACCCCCTATAAATACTAAGCAAGTCACAAGTTGTCCTTGCAAATACAATCAATTAAAATCCCAAGACCAAGTCAGTCTCCCAATACAAATATTAAATGCAAATTCATCCAGCAAGTCAGCCTCCAAATAAGACACAGTCGGCCAGCCCAACTGCCGAGCACCAGACTGCCAAGAAATTTGAGCAACAGACATGGCCGAGCTTCCCAAAGCAATGCTGAGCAACAAAAAAACTTGGCAAGTAAGACTGAGCAACTCGGCAAGCATGCCAAGCAACAAGAGCTAAGAAAACAGGAAACCAAAACACACCGCAAAGGACTCCTCCAAGCTTCCAAAGTAAACACATATTTTTGGTTGACACAAGATTGCCAAGAATCCTAGGATGCTCCTGCATCAGACACCCCATGTAAAAGAAGATGTTCCCATAAAGGAAACCATGAACATTTGAAGGGAATCAGAATAGGTACTCCATATTTTTTCTTAACCCATATCTCCTCTTGTCCTTCATTCCATTCTTTCTTCACTCTGTTCATTGTCTCATCCGACACATCTTCTATACTTCTCTCATATTTGTTGCTTGCAACTGACAGTAGCTGACACCGATCCACTTCACCTGACTGACTAATCAACTTGGGATCTTCTCCATCTATCTATTTCACAAGTGTCACTATCTTCTACACCACCTTCATCAAATATGTTATCTATTTTTTTATTTCTCGAAGCTCCTCAGAGATATCATTCTCTTTCTCTTTCAGCTTGTCCT
Organism: Thuja plicata; assembly: GCA_018584345.1. Taxonomy (NCBI): domain Eukaryota; kingdom Viridiplantae; phylum Streptophyta; class Pinopsida; order Cupressales; family Cupressaceae; genus Thuja; species Thuja plicata. The sequence goes on from MU221933.1 coordinate 764,713, forward strand.
TCCTTTCACCCACTAGGATAGGTTTTTCAACTCTCTTCTTCTCCGGTTTGTCACTATCATTTGGACAAGATCTGATAACTCCATATACCTTAGCCCCTAATTCCTTCAAAGGTATCAGCTTATGCATGGATCCATCCTACCTTACCACATAGGTATTTGCACGACCATCAGACATATCATGTCTGTCAAACTACCAAGGTCTACCAAGCAATAGGTGACAAGCATCCAAAGGTAATACATCACATAATATCTCATCATAATAAGACCCAATCTTAAAATTAACAATACATTTCTCCTCAATCCTTACTTTAGACACATCTTGTATCCAACTAATCTGATAGGGATTAGGATGTCTCCTTCTTTCCAATTTTAACTTACTAACCATCTCTTCTGAAACAAAGTTCTCATAACTGCCACCATCAATTATGACACTACAGACCTTATCCTTGCACTTACATCTAGTTCTGGATAGATTTCTTCTCTGAAAAGAATCAGTTTTCTTCAAGGACAACAGATTCCTCCTAAGAAAAAGATTCGCATTCTCCCCTTCAGGTTCATTCTCAGTAACCTCATTCACCACAGTATTTCTATGACTACTAACTTTTTTATCTGCACAGGGACATTCATAAGATCGATTTCCTTCTTCCCCACAATTGTAACAAGTACCTCTAAATACACCTCTATCTATTCTTCTCCTTATCTCAACAAGCTTTGGTTCCTCCTCAGTTATTGGTTTATCTTTCACTGCTTGTTCTTGCTTCTCTTTCCCTCAGGAATTACCACAGTGTCATCTCTTCAACTTCTCCTTTGCCTTTAGTGCATACTGATAAGCATCCTCTACAAAGTCAGTCTTTAGCATACCAATCTCATCCTAGATATTGAATTTTAGACCATTTACATAACTTGCCACCTTTTCCTTAGAAAGTTCTCTATGTCCAGATCGAATAGTCAACTTGTATAATTCTTTGGTATAATCTTCCACAATCATCTCCTTCTATTTCAGATTCTACAATTTCTTAAACAACTCATGTTCATAGTCAGTAGGGATGAACTTAGCTTTTAGCTTCACCATCATCCTCCACCGATTGATCTTCATCTCGCCTTCTTCTTTTCAGTCCCTCTACAATTCTTTCCACCATAGAGCAGCATGCCCTTTCAACTTAGTCTGATCCAACCTCACTATAAGCGGATTTTCAATATCTTCCAGCTCAAAGTAATCTTCCAACTCACTGATCCAATCAATCAGACCCTCAAGTTTTAATGTGCCTAAGAATTTGGAAACCTCCATTCGATAATTTGTACTTAACCGAGCTTCAGATCTCTGCAATTGACCATATCTGCCTCCTCCAGATCTCGTCATCCGATCAGTTCTATCATCTCCACTAGATCCAACAGCCTCAAAATCTTCAGTAGCTTCTTCATAACCATCATCCATTCTAGGACCTCTATGTAATCCAACATTTCTGATACCCTCCATAATTTCATTCTTCATGGCCACCATCTCAGATCTAAATCTTTCTGTCATCCTTGCCTCCACTTCTTCTAAAAGATCTGCAATTTTTGTAGGGTCCAATCTTCTTGGAGGCATCTCTCTAGATCTTCAAAAACCCTAAGCAATGAACCAGATCAAAACCACAAGAAATGAACCAGCATTTCTGATACCACTTGATGCAGTCAAGCTTGGAGAATCCAAGAATGGATTGTCCAAACTTGCAGCCAACAACCAAAACAACATAGCAGAAATAACAATAACAACAAATAATAGAGAATAGAATCAACACTCAATTTATTGCAACATGTCAGGCTGTAAGGCATTCCCAATTACGGCCAATTTCAAAATAAATAACAGTTTTGTGAGATCCCTCAACGTCCAACTCAACCCTCACCCTAGCTAGTCAAATCTACAACAACAGGTTACAGCAATATGGTAGAAACCTACAGGAAGATCTAAACTTGTGCACATAGGCCTCAAAGAAATCTCCTTATTTCTAAGCCTCAACTCTAGCTCTGCAACAGATCACAACAACAGGCTACTCTTCTACCAAAATACAGTCTTCCCTTTTCACACCAACGAACTACTTCCTACCACTCTACCCAAACCCCCTATAAATACAAAGCAAGCCACAAGTCGGCCTTGCAAATACAATTAATTAAAATCCCAAGACCAAGTTGGCCTCCCAATACAAATATTAAATGCAAAGTCATCCAACAAGTTGGCCTCTAAATAAGACACAGTCAGCCAACCCAACTGTCGAGCACCAAACTGCCAAGAAATTTGAGCAACAGACATGGTCGAGCTTCCTCAAGCAATGCCGAGCAGCAGAACAACTCAGCAAGTAAGACCGAGCAACTCGACAAGCATGCGGAACAATAGGAGCTGAGAAAATAGGAAACCAAAACACACCGCAGAGGACTCCTCCAAGCTTCCAAAGTAAGCACATATTTTTGGTTGACACAGGATTTCCAAGAATCCTAGGGTGCTCCTGCATCAACAAGCCTTGGGGTGAAGAATGTAGGAATTTTTGTGAGTTGTGAAGTATGAAGAAATGTTGTTATTTTATAGGTCTTATGAAGGAAATATATCACTGGTTTGGTTTATATATTTTTAGTCCCTGTTCTCCTTCACCCCATTAATGGGTCATCTGGAGACCCTAAGTGCAAGTCTTAAATGGGTATATGTTTTGTGGTGAGTTGTAGTTTTATGCATGGTTTTGTCCCTTGTGAAACCTGTTTAATATTGGTTCCCCTAGCTCGGGGGTGGTCTTGTAAAGACCTAGGATGGGAGGAGAGCAGCCCCATGATCTTCTTGTTACTTCTTTTCTTTTTGCAGATTTTTGGAGCTCTTGGAGGTTAAGGATTAAGTTTGGAAAGAGAGTAAGGGTGTGTTGTCTTGTAAAAATATATGTATAAGCCATAGGTTGGGATTTTTATTTGTATAAGTATTTCTAGGTGTGCAATGGCTGATTTTTAAGAAGCTTAAAGATCCACATAATTGTAGATGATTTTGCATGAAAAGTAATTTGTATATCTAAATTTATTCTTGTAGTTTTATATACATAATGGTATAAGGTCCTTTTATAGTTACCTAAGTAAGCATGTCCATTTGCATCATAGTTACTATTTTATTAAATCTGAAAGTTGTTGTTATATCATGTGATTTAAGGGAACCTGGATATGCATATATCTTTGAAATCTTACATCCTGTTTATTTCCCTTTTGTTACAAAAAAAGAGGTTCTCGTATTTGTGCAATTCTATACTCAATAGTAGTGAGCGACTTTGATCTCTAGGAAAGCAAATAGAAAACAAATCTAAGATGTATATACCACTTTCTTTTCATAAAGATCCATAACTAGAAATACATTTGTGAAATTGCAGGAAAATTTGTATAATTTTGCCTTTTAATCCTATGAAAATACTTGTTCATAAGTGATTAGATTGTAAATCTTCCTTAGATTCTTTCACAAGAATTTTCCTTAAATCTAATAGCTTGCATAAAATAAATTCAAAACCTAAACACATAAATAAGTTGGAGGAGAAAATATGCACTTATATATATATATATATATATATATATGCAAACCTATCTGTTGAATATGTTACTTGTTTAAACATTGTAGTTATTGTTTCAAATATATATATATATATATATATATATATATAACTAACAAAAAAAATATTGAAATAAAATTAATGTTCTGCGTAGCATGTTGGGCTAGGCGGTATTCCTCATCCAACCCGTGGCCGCATTTTTTTTTTTTTTTTATAGAAGAGAGGGAGGGGCGGCAGGTAGCCACGCCACTCCTCCCCACACTCTGGTCGAAGCCACAACACGTGGCCGAAGCCACGGCTATGTCCACGCCACAGCGTGGAAGTGGTGTAGCGGTTTACCTCCCTCCCCAACCCCCAAATTTTCTTTGCGCAACCCCCTACCCTATGCGCTCTGTGCACATCCATAGATCTAGCCGCCTTTGGCATTTCGACTCTGTGTACTCCTGTAGCTCACGCTATGTGCACTCCATTTGAACCTGCAATAATATAGATGTAACACAGAGCAAAATCAGCTTTAGGGTTGAAAATAGGTTATGTTAGGGTAGAAATGAAGCAATAGAAATAAAGCAAGTTGCAGGCCACTCTTTTTTTGTTCCCTATTTTGCACTAACCCTAATTTCAAATTAGGGTTAGGTTGAGCAAAATAGATTTGTTTTGTGTTGTTTGTTATTCATTATCATTATTTAAAATGTGGGATGTTTCAATCACATTGGTGGGAGCAGAGTTTACTTTTATTTTATTTTATTATTTTGAGCTTATCTTTATATCTTAACTTTCTAACTTATTAGGATAGGGTTTAATGTTAAAGGTTGGGGGTATATATAAATTTGTACTTCATTAAGTTTATCGTTCAAATATTATTTTCAATCGAAATGTAGTAGTTTTAAGCTAAATCAAGGGTTTAATGTATTTTAATGGAGATTTAATAAGTGGAATAGTATAAATTTTAATTCACATAAACTTTAAAAGCTAGGAACGCTTTAAGTAAAGTCCAATTGCATATGTTAATCGAGTTAATTATTGTAGCTAGTTTTCAAATTTTAAAGGCTACCTTAATGAAGGAGTAAGTAGATATGTTTAATATGTTATTATCAAATGATTTAAAATTTAAACCCGGTTTCATACTCAAAACGGAGTTGTCGATGGTCAACAATTCTAACCACATTTTCTTTAGTAGATCGTATCTTTTGGTTTAAATGACTATACACCTTGAGTTAGTAGTTTTAACATTAATATCAATCATGGAGATTTAAATACTTAATAAACAAAATATAATGTGCAAATAAGTTTACTAAAATATTCCTTTTAGTATCCAATATGGTTTTTATTAAGTGATTTCTTTTACCCCGTAAGGTTTTAGTTATAGGGGGTCTAAGAGATTTATGTACAATAAAATTTATTTAATTAGTAAATCTTGTAAATGAAAATGAGTTATTAAAGTTTTAGTTTTGATTTAAATGTCTTTGGGGCCTAGATACCATTAATGATATAGTCAAATATTTAAGAAATTAAATGATTAATTTATTATATCTTCAGGATAATTAGGAATTATAGTCTAATTAGAGTTACCAATTTGTTATCATAGCGGTAGGTAAAAATATCTAAATCTTAAAAGGGAAATTGATTAAAGTTTTTATTTAAACTTTAGGTATTGTAAGAAGCCTTATAATGTCTTTTTTTTATATGGCTAGAATAACGGCCATAAAAATTTTAAAAAAAAGGGTTACAAGTTCAACTATTAGTAACATTATGGCCCTTTAACATTATAGCTCAAGATTTTTAACGAACTTGGATTACAATGAATATAGGAACTCGAAGTATGGAGATGAAATTTGACCATTAATAAACTACTTAAGAACATAATCAGAGGATATTGATAGATGATTCAGTAGAGATTTAAATTAGGAAATTTCTCTGGGATTATATATCAATAACCAATATACGTTAAATTAGACTTGGATGGACCGACATAACTCAAAATAAATTACCTAGTCCTTGGGTTTGGATTTTCAATACATCGTGAATATTTATTGTTATGAACATAGTGGTAAGACATTATTATTCCTTTCAAAAAAAAATTTGTTGCGTATATTGGGTGTAAATATTGGGCATGACATATACACATTTGACACATGGATTTTTAACGTGAAAACCCTGTTAAGGGAAAAACCACTTGGGACTGGTAACCCACAATTTTCACTCTTCTGAAGTGAGATCGGTGAAGAGCCAACCATGTTAAAGGTTAAAAACACACTATTAAGTGCAACCCTATTAGAGGATTTAAAACTAACAGTTTATCACTTGACCTAGCATTCACTATGTTGTCAACATGAAAACCTTTTGATACTCCTTGGGATGTATCTTAATATATAAAGATGGTTAAATCCTACTCTATTAAGATATTTTTCAAATCAATGGTTAAACTAAAACAGTATATTATCTATTCATAAATACAACTTAATCTTGCAAATGTTTAGATCTATTGTAAGCTCATAATACCTTTCTGATCAATGTTCTCTTCAATTCCTTTGCTCCACTTCTTTCTTCTTGGTGAATGTTGTTGCTTCTTTGTTGCTCAGTGTTTGTAGAATTCTTAGCTCTGTTCTCTAACTTGTATGATCAGATCTATATGAATACTTCTATCTTCACCAAAATTCTTTTCAGCATTCTTTTTTTCATTATGAATTACTTGTCTCTTTATATAGACATGATTTCACCATTTCTTTTCCTTCTTATTTTCTTCGTTGATCACTTCTTGATTTGTAAATCTCGCCATGCTTGCTTTAGTTTTAATCTGCAAATCTCTCCTTGTTTTCTGGAATAAAACATGCTTTAAACATCCTTCTTATCTTTATATTTTAACTGATTGATGGTATGTGCAAGATCATGGGGGGCCAAAAAGTGGCGATGTGAAAAAAAATCATTTTTTCACTCGTCCAAAAGCACATGAAAACGTTTGTTGACTTTTTAGTAGGCCTGGGTGTCAGTACACTTGGGAAAACCTAACACCAAAGCACAAGCCTAATTGGGTACCAGATTTTTTTGGGGACCTGATATTTTCAGGTACCCAAAAAAAATCGGGTACCGGATTTTTTCGGGTACCCTATATTTTTGGGTACCCATTTATTTTTTTATTTTTTTATTAATAATAATAATAATAATTTTTTATTTTTTTTGGAAATTATTTTTTTCAAGTGAACTTTTGTAGGACCCCTTGGGACACACTTGAGTGTTCCAATGTGGCCCCGGGGTCCTATTACACCTTCTCACATGTTAGGGCCCCTAGGAAGACCCCATGACCCCTTTTGAAACATTGGAACATTCAAGTGTATCCCAAGAGGTCGTAGGACCCCTTGGGACACACTTGAGTGTTCCAATGTGTCTCCGGGGGTGAAAGAGGGTCCTAAGGGGTCCTAGTACACCTTATCACGTGTTAGGACCCCTAGGAAGTCCCCATGACTCCTTTCGAGACATTGGATTACTCAAGTGTGTCCCAAGAGGTTGTAGGACCCCTTGGGACACAATATAGGAATTGGTGATGAAATGAATGGTTGAGATCAATCTCAGAGATAGGGAGATGAACGGTTGAGATTAAAAGGAATAGAAGAGGTCCTCAGTAAACTCCACCTCTTTATTTAGTAAAGAGGAGATAGGGTTTGGTTAACTAAAGAGCTAATTATGAGTTGCCCTTTTTGAATTGAAGAGGTGGGTGAAGTTACCCATGTGGATTGGAGAGATGGGTGGAGTAACTTTCCTATAGTTTAAATCCAAATATTTAAACTTACTAATTAAATTCTTTCAATTAAATTAATTTTAAATAAATTAATTTAATTTCATCAAATAAAGCAATTCTTAATAAAAAAGAATTCAATTATCTCACATGTTGAAAATAATTATTCAATAAATGAATTAAATACTCACTTGATGCTGCACGCACTGAGTTTTTAGGACTGCTTCCTGTAGCATGGACCTGGCGTTCTACTACTGTTGACCTAGGTTTGTCTTTTGTGATTGCTTATGTACTTCTTTTTTGCTTTCTAATTTGTGTTCATATCTTGCTGTGATGTTTATTTTATCTGCTCTCTTTTTTTGTTCTCATATCTTGCTTTGATACTTGTGTATATCTGCTCTGGTACTGATGGTTGACTTATCTTTTGTAGGTACCACTCCACAGTATGATGCCCATTGGTTGCTACATCATCCTATTACCTTGACAGATGTTTCACGTCCTGTTCCCAGGACTATCATGCGGAGGGCTCGACAGGTACGGCATGGCAGGTGAGGCCGTGATGGAGGGAGGGGTGGTGGACAGGGAGGGAGGGATGGTGTATGGGATGGTGGACAAGGGAGAGGTGATGATGGTGGGAGGGACGGAGGACGAGGGAGAGGTGACGATGGAGGAGATTATCCTAGTCCTGGGGGTGCTAGAGGTGCAGTGCAGATGGGAAGTGGTCGGAGTGGTGGTCAGTCCTGAGTTGGGATGGGTGCCATTTTGGAGGAGGAGAAGGAGGCCTTAGATGAGGAGGAACCCCAGTTGGTGCACAGAGTTCGCAGGCATACGACAATAATTTTGGCTCCCCGACAGGAGGATCGGGTTGTTATAGAGGAGGTGGATGTAGATCTCACAGATATAGATGTGGAGGCTCTTGATGAGCAGAGTGCCAAGAATGGATCCTTAGAGGAGAGTCGTAGTAGCAGGAATAGCACTGGGGAGAGCTCCAAGAGTGAGGATGATTCCATGGTTGTCAGGCAAAGGCAAGGTGAGGCGCTGGGCGGAGAGGCTGAGGAGGGAGATATGGATGTAGCCATGGGTGGGATGGACGATGATCCCTCAGAGGTGGAGTGCCTGACCCAGAAGGTTCAAGACCTTCAGGCCCAACTTGCCCTATCTGATGCATGTGCTACTGCTTTAGAGGCTCAGGTTACAGTAGCTAAGTCCCGAGAGCGACAGACTCGAGCTGAGGTCCGCTCATTCATAGACAGTGTATAGGATGCTGCACACAGAGATATTCTTGACAGGTATTACAGATCTAGGAAAGATGCTCAAAGGGAGATTGATTACTGGAGATGGCATTATGAGGGCACAATTCTGACAGAGCAGAGAGTGCCTAGCTACACCGCTTCCTAGAGATCAAGCTGAGCCCAACAGTCCCAGAGTAGTGGTATTGGAGCACCTAGTTCTTCTCATAGACCACCTTCTGACATGCCACCCCCTCGTCCACCTCCTAGTGAGGGTGGGGGCAGCACATGCTGATTCCATTATGTATGATGTACCATTTCTGCTATGATGCCATTGTATACACTCTGAGTAGTACCATTTTTGTATCCTGATACACTGATATTTATTGATATACATGTTAATTACCTTCTTTGATCAGGCTTGTGACCCTTCATAGTACTCAGATATTTTGATTTATATGAGATGCAGCTATGTTTTGATATGATGTGCAATGGTTTTACTTTCTATATGTATGATTCTACATGATTAAATGATGAGATATATATGCAATGTGTTTCTATTATGCAGACTCATATATGGATGGTTTACTTTTCTATGATACCGACTTGTAATGTAGGATGGTGTAAAATGAGATGCATGTTTATATGAGATTCTTTATGGATGCATGTTATTTTTATGATTTATGATGTATGCAACTACCATGTTTTTGTATTTTTCTGATGCACTTAATGAATGAATGCAACTACTATGCGCCAAATATCTGAGTAATGCATGTGTTAGTTAGAAAGAAGTTATTTTGGATAGATGTGCTCTGAGATTGATCTTATAAAATGGAATGATAGAAAGGATGTTCTCTTTTTTTGCATTTTGTGGATAGATATGATCTGATAGAAAGGATGAATGTCCCAAGTTGCTGCCCCTGTTTCCAATAATTATCATCATTGCATCTTTTTTTGTATTTTCTAATATTCTGTAAGAGCGTCGAATGATCCAGATCACATACCACCTGGATACCACCATGACCTCTTAATAGCAGAAGGAGTAGAGAGATTGAATAGAAAGAGACCCATAGTGCACCCAAATATTGACCATCTGGATTCAACTATGTTCCCTGTTTGAAAAGAAAGAGAGCCAAGAGCACCCAGATATTGACCAT
>MU221934.1:21173-37631 GCA_018584345.1 Thuja plicata
GGAGATATGGAGTAATGTCTAGATCCTAGTATGTTTGAAGGTATTTATATTCTTCCTATCCTAGATTTAAGGTCAAGAATACATCAAGACAAATTTCAAGCATCTACATGAGAAAATTTGATACTTGTGAAGATATAACATCTCGTCAAGCCTATGTCAAAAAAAAAATCTGAAGAGCAAGCGGGAGAGAGCGGGTGGAGGAGAGGAGGAAAGAGCGGGAATGAGTTTTTTGAATCTTGAAGATGGAGGAAAGCTGGGAGATGGAGGATCTGCAGAAGGTCCTATGCCAGTAGGGGGAATCTTGTCGGGGGAAGTAGATCTTACGGTTCAAGGACTGTTGTGCATAGAGAAGAATGAGGGTGGGCCATACTTAGGCTCCACAAAGAATGTCGAATCAGCTCTGGGATCGGAGGAAAAGAAGACAAAAGACTCAAAGCATGAGTCTGACTCAATGGAAGGTAAGGCACATGATCAGCCTTTGATTCCTAGGAAATGGGTGGGTCTTTTTGGTATCAAACCAGCAGGGAAATCCCTTTTCCCAAAAGTTAATACTCTAAATGATCCTAACAAAGGAGTCTTTGGGATACATATCCCTGATGAGCTAATGGACCATACGGTTTCACTAATGGCATCCTCACTTGTAGGAAACTTTCTGGGTCCTAGACCAAATATAGACATTGTTAGGTCTTTTGTGGAAAAGAAATGGAAACTGAAAGGTCAAGTGGACGTAGCGGCTATGCCCAAAGGTTTCTTTTCATTCAAGTTTTCAAATGGAGAAGATCTATCCAAAGTTCTATGTGGGGGACCTTGGATGATGGGGAAGCATTCTCTGTCCCTTCAAAAATGGACGACAAGCTTGGATTACAATGATAGCTTTTTCAAGGCAGCACCAGTTTAGATCTGCCTTCCAGGGTTGCCCCTGGAATATTGGCATGAGGATATATTTATGGCATTTGCTAATGTTTTTGGTGAACTCCTATCCATAGATCATATGATGGACTCAAGATCAAGACAATTTTATGCTAGGATTTGTGTGAATATTCAACAGAACGTAGAACTTCCTCAAGTTTTGACTTTAAAATCTAAGTTGGGAACCTGGACCTAGGAAGCTGAATATGAGTCAATGCCCTTTGCGTGTTTTACATGCAAAAAAGTGGGTCATTGGGTGAAACACTACCCTTTGAAACTAAACAAGGAAAAAAATGAGAAAGATCAGTTGAAAGGAGCTAGGATGGAATGGAAAAAGAAAAATGAGGAAGTCATATCTCTTCTTCCATATAATGAAGATCAGGAGACAAGGGAAAGTGAAGAAAAGGAGATGGACCCCTCACAGAGTGCGCAAAAAGTTGAGCCTCAAAAGGAGACAAAACCCATCTCAAGAGTAGAAAGAAATCAAGAAGAGACTAAAGAACTAAAGAGTCAGAACCAGAAACAGGACCAAAGAGGATAACAAACTAAAGCTGAAGAGAAGGAAAACATCCCTAGAACGAAAGATCAGAAGACCCTCAACAAGGAGGGCTGTAGGGAAAATGAGATAGAAGGGGAAGACAATACTCAAGAAATCAAATTTGAAATGAGAACTCTGACTTTAGCTCCATTTCCTAATCCTTTGACTTCACCTTTGGGTAGGTTGAATATTGGTGAAGAGGAGGGTTTGGACAACTCTTGGAAAACAATGGAAAGAAAAAAAAACATCAGGAAAGAAAGGATCTACTACTCCAATAGGAAACATACTGGGAAAATTATCTGGAAATAAATCTGAGTACACCCTAATGGGGAACTCAACAATTAAGCTGGAAAAAGAAAGGAGGTAGCCAAAAACTTGGTGTTCTGACAAGAGGTAAAAGCCAGTAGAAAGCAGACATAGGTTCTCCGAAGAATGAGAGAGGAAGAAAATATGAAAAATCACAAAGGGAAGAAGAAGCAAAATAGAATATTGTGGATGGAAGGCATCTCACCATCCAGCAGGTATGCTCACCAATTTTATAATGAAGATTGTCTCCTGGAATGTTAGAGGATTCAACGGTCCTCATAAAAAAGATGTAGTTAGAAACTTAGTTAGAGATTCTAAGTTAGACATGCTTTTGATTCAAGAAACCAAAATGTCGAAAGACAAAATTGAAAAAATTAAATTGATGAAAAATGGAGCCTATTTGGGCAGTAGCTCGGATGGGGCTTTGGGGGGTTTGGAAATCTTTTGGAACCAAGCTTCATTAGTTTGTAATTTGATCAAAGAAGACAAAAACTTCCTTGCTGTGAAAGTTCAAAGTACTAAAGATAAGTTTGAGTGGATCATTATTAATGTCTATGCTTCAAATACAAAAAATGGAAGACTCAAACTCTGGAAGAAACTCCAGAGAGTAAAGCAGACCTATATCAACTCAAATATCCAGATAATGGGAGACTTCAATACTCCTTTGAAGCAGGAAGAGAAGTTTGGAGGTAATATATCTCAGGTGGATAGTAGGATGGATCTGATGGACTTTATATTAAATGAAGGCTTGATGGATGTCGATCTTGAAGGCATAAGCTTCACTTGGTCTAACCAAAGAGTGGGATCTGACCTCATTCAAGTTAAGCTTGAAAGAGTGCTGATCAACCCACAGTGGTACACTCAGTTTTCCTACTCCCTCTCTTCCATCTCTAGAATAGGTTTGGATCACTTCCCTATCTCTTTTACCTTTTCTCCTTTTGATGGTAAAATAAATGCTCCTTTTAGATTTGAAAAAAATTGTCTTGATCATCCTAATCTAGAGAAGAAGATTAGGGAATGGTGGAACATTGAAGTGGAAGGTACTGCAATGTTCATCATGGCAAAGAAACTGGCCAATGTCAAGAAAAATATCATAAGTTGGAACAAGAATGTATTTGGGGACATCTTCAAAACCAAAGATAAAATTAAAATGGATTTAAAAGAAATTCAAGAGGAAATCCAATCTAAGGGTCTATCAAAGAATTTGAGATCTAAAGAGCAGTAGATTCTTGTGGATTACCACAATATAATTTCCAAAGAGGAAACTTTCTGGAGACAGAGATCTAGATCATTATTGCTCAAAGTTGGAGATAAGAACACTAGGTTCTCTCACCTTACTGCCCTCAAACACAAAGCTTCTAACAGGATTCATTCCTTATCAGCTCCTAGAGGAATCATCACCAAGGAAGAGGAAATTAGAAAGGAGATGATGGAGTACTTTGCGGGCCTTCTAACTAAGGACTAGAATCTTACTCATGGGGATTAAAGAAAACTTTTCGACTATATTCCTAGTATCTTTGATAATCAGAGTAACTCTTTTATCAAAGGTATACCTAAGGAAGATGAAATTAGGAAGGCCATTCTGTCTTTTGAAGGAGAAAAATCCCCAGGGCTGGATGGCTTTTAGATGTTCTTCTTCCAGCACTTCTGGGAAATTACTGGTAAAAATGTGTGCTCTGCAGTTAAGGAGTTCTTTGGGTCTAAAACTATCCTCAAAGAGCTCAATACTACTTTCATAGCTCTTATTCCAAAAAAAATGGGAGCTGATACTGTGGACGGCTTTAGACCAATAAGTCTGTGCAACTCTTTTTATAAAATCATATATAAAGTCCTTACTTCTAGATTGTTGAGCATCCTTCCAAATTTGATTTCTCCTCAGTAGAATGGCTTTGTGCCAGTGAGGTAGATTTTGGACTCGATTATGGTTGTTCATGAGAATATCCATTCTCTCTCCACGTTTAAAAAACAAGGTTTTCTGATGAAATTGGATCTGTCCAAAGCTTAGGATCGAGTGGACTAGGAATTCCTCCCCTGTGTATTGAGTTCTTTTGGTTTTGACAAGGGAGTGATCAAACTCATAATGCAGCTGGTTACCACGGTCTCCTCCTCTATTTTGTTTGTTATCATGGTGGAGAGTCTGGGTAGATTTATCCAAAGCCTTGTGAACAAAGGCATGATCTGTGGTATTCAACCCTCTTCTGCCTAGCTGAGATGCTCGCATGAGCAATTTGTTGATGGTACTATTATGATGGGACAAGCTTCAGTTAAAGAAGCTAGAAATATGAAGATGGCACTAAATTCTTATACTGGAGCTTCAGCCCAACTAATAAATTGGGAAAAAAGATCCCTCTTTTTCTGTAACACTCCTAAAGACAGACAAAGGAAGATTTCCTCTTTACTAGGCTGTAAGATTGGGGTTATCCCGACTCCTTACCTAGGCCTCCCTCTTTGCATTAAACCTAATGATATTTTTTGGAATAAGATCATTGATAGATTTCACAATAAGCTTGTAGGCTGGAAAGGAGCTACCCGCAGCCTTGTTGGGAAAGTTCAACTTCTTAAGTCTACTCTTCAGAATCTCCCAGTATATGCTCTAAGCCTCTTCAAGATCCCTAATAAGTTTGCTGAACTGATTGACAAAATCCAAAGGCATTTCTTATGGTTAGGAGTTGAGGAAAAAAATAAATTTAGTCTTGTTGCTTGGGAGGTGGTTTATAAACCTAAGAAATGGGGAGGATTGGGGATCAGAAGCATAAAGAATACTAATAAGACTCTAATGGCTAAACAGTGCTAGAGAATATTTGAGGAAGAAAAGGAATGGAATTCTATTCTGAAAAGGAAATACCATATCCACTCTCTAGAGGACATGCTTAATAACTCCCAGGAAGTTAATGGATCCTTTATATGGAATAGTATCTGTAGAGGTAAAGAGATAATAAAAAAGGGAGTGAGATGGAAACTGGGAAATGGCAGGAAGATAAATTTCTGGCAGGACAAATGGCTGGAAAATAAAGCCCTTAAAGAGAATGAAGAGTGGAGCTTGGCTATTCTTGATTCCCAAGATATTGTGGGAGAAAAGGTGGCAGACTACTGGATTAATGAAAAATGGGTGGACTTTGGTACCTTTGAGGGAATACCAGCTCAAATCAATGACCAACTCAACTCTTGGTTTCCTACAAATTCTCTGGATTCTTTGATCTGGAGCCTGAAACCTAATGGAAAATTCTCTCTTGCTTCGGCTTTAGCCCTTCTGCTCTCTAGTAGCTCCCAGCCTCTTAGTGCTTAGGTTTGGAATTCCAACCTTATCCCTAAAATTAATATGTTTTTTTTGCTCTTGTCACAGGATAAAATCCTAGGTACCTCAGTAGTGTTTGTAGCATCAACTGCCTCTTGTGTAATGAGAAGTGACTGGAATTCCTAGTCAAACTATTCTTGAAAGTGTGGTGGTATGTATAAATCACCTTGATGACCATGATTGAGAGTATATATTTCTTTCCACTCTTCATAAGTTAATGGAGTAAGTGAAGTGGTGGTATCAGAATCACTATCAGTGTCTATTGTACTGACACATGGTACAAAGTTATCTAGCTTAGCAAAGAATGTTGCCAGGTCTGGAGGAACGGGATAAGGAAAAGTATCCTCATCAGAGATGTCTTCAAATTCTACAATTTTAGGTGTTTCTTCAGGTGTTGGTTGTTTATCTTCTCAAGGTACAAACTTGTTTATTCCCAGTTGAAATGTGAGTTTTTGGAAGCCTATACCTGTAGAGTCGTGAGTTCTACGACCAATAGCTTCAAGTGGTGCAATCAAGCCTTTATGATTTGCACCTATGGTACCATCTCCTTTGTAGCCAAAATGTTTCATAATAGATAAACCTTTGCCATATTGCTTAGGTTTCATGTCATAAGGAGGATTATTTTCAGAATTGTCTTCTCCTTTATAGATCCAAGCTTTGATAGCTCTATTTTCAGTTTCTTCTTCTAATGGTATTGTGGCTTGTACAAAGGTACCACCAGAATTTGTTGGAGGAGTAACCGTAGAAGGCTTAGTTCTTTCAGAAGGTCTCCCATCAGAATGGGGAGACAAAGGAAAAGATGTAATAGATATCACTGGTTCAATCTGATATCCTCCCATATGAGTTTCTTTGAGTGTCAAACTCTTTTCCATTTCTTTTAATTTATCCTCAAGGAGTTCAATAGATTCTCTGTTGGTAGGCACAAAGATGTCAACATATTTTGTGAGGGCATTACAATCATAGCGTGTATTAGCAGGTATAGTCACTTCAGATCCTTGGAATGGGAATTTAATGCACTGATGGTATGTGGAAGGGACAGCTTGCATTTCATGGATCCATGGCCTTCCTACTATAATATTGTATGCCAAAGGAATGTCAAGCACTTGAGAAATAACATCTCGTTCAACAAGATCAACTCTTATTGGCAACACAACTAGCCCCTTGGATTTACGTTCTTCCTCATCATAGGTTTTAATGGTAATCTTTTTGTGAGCATCGATGCAATCTTTGGCATAGCCTGACTCAATAAGAAAACAAGAAGAGCAAATATTTAGGCCAGCATCGTTATCTATGAGAACACGGTGAACACGCTTTGGACCAATCATGACTTCAATGTGCAGAGGGTTATTATGCGGGTGACTCAAAGAATGGTCATCTTCCGTAGAGAAAGACAAGTAATGTGAGGAGGTCAAGTGACCTACCATAGATTGAAACCGGTCGCGATCAAGATCTTTTGGGACATTTGCCTTAGTGAGGGCTTTGTCCAGGATTTCCCTGTCAGCAGGGGAGATTTTCAAGAGCTCAAAAATAGTTATCTGAGCATTAGTACATTGCAATTGATCAAGAATGCTGTAATTGGTAGCATTAGATGAGGAACCCACTTTGGGATTCTTAGTAGCAGAGTCAACCTTAGCTTTGTCTGAAGGTTGAGTTGATGTAGGTATAGAAGGCTCAGGGCCTTTGAGAATGATCTTAGCATGAGATCGAGTGACAATGTTAGCACTGATTTAAGACTGTCCCTGTTCATAAAATTGAGGTGTAGATCCTTGCAAAATGAAAGGTGTTTTGGACTTGGGAGTATCTTCCTTCCCCTTGAGAATGATGACATTACAATATTCAGTATCAATAGTTTCAACCATATTAATGACATTGTCGTTATTGGTGTATGTATAGTTGACCTTAGCATCAATATTTTTTCCTTTAGATGATTCACCTTTTCCATGAGGAGGAAATGGGTCTTTGAAAGCTTGGTGATCATAATTTTTGTTGTGACCCCCCACAACAATAACTTCACTATCGATGAGATCCTGGATTGTATGCCGCAATTTAAGACAAGTAGATATTTTATGACCTTTGTTTTGGTGAAAATCACAATAAGTGGATTCATTCCACCAAGAGGGTCTTGGTTGAAGATCATAAGGTCATGAATTATCCAATGGAGTAAGTAAATGGTTTTCCACAAGAGTCTTGTAAACTGCCTCAGGAGGTTCTCCTAAAGGAGTGAACTCACACTTGGGCCTAGGGGCCAAAGGTTTAGATACAAAAAATCATGAAGTACTTGGTTTAGAATCTGCCACAGCCTTTTCAATGGCTTTGGCTGCTTGCATCATGGTAGTGAGATTAAAGGAAGCCTTGGAAGGCTTAGGAGTCACATTGTCTACAACGCCATCATTCACAACATTTTGGTTCTTGTTGGGAAATTTATACTTATCTTTGCTTGAGGAAGAAGACCCTTGTTTGTTTTCCTTGTGTAAGGTCAATTCTCCTTTCTTGATCATAAACGTCTCAATTCTTACAACTTGTTTAATCATGTCATCAAAGGTTAGAGGACCTTGTAGATGTACTTGATACCCAAAGTTGGGAAGAAGATTATTGAGAAAGATGTCCAACTTTTCAGATTCAGGTATCTTGCGAGAATATTGTGTATAAAGTTTCCTCCATCTTTGGAGAAATGTCAAGAAGGATTCCCCATTATTTTGTTTCAAGTTGCAAAGATCTCGAATATGAACCGGATGTTGGATGTTGTGGGAATAGTGTTGTAGAAATAAATTGGCAATTTCGTCAAAGGTTTTGATGCCAGTTGGTAGTCTAGAGAACCATTCCATAGCCGACCCTCCCAAACTACGTGGAAAAAGATGCATGAGATAGGTTGTTTCATGTATGAATTCCATGGAGAGACAACCAAACTCTCTCAAATGGTCTTGAGGGTCAGACATACCCAAGTATTTGTCATATTTAGGAAGTTCAACTCCTTTGGGAAAAGGAGGCATGTGAAGATCTTTGTCAAATGGGAAAGGACAGATGCTTTCCAGTGTGAATTGTGTAATAGGTTTGTCTTTCTCTTTCAAGATTTTAGAGAGTTTCTCTTGCATGGTTTGCATTTCTTTTCGCAAGCAGGAATTTTCAGTTTCTTCCTCTTTCTCAATGAGTGTTTCTATAGCATAATTGGAAGGTAACTTAGCCCCTTGATTGGCTACTTCAAGAATGTATTTTTATTTCTCCTCGGCTAGTAGAATTCCCATTATTTTATAGAAATCTTTGTTAGCACGAGATTGTGCAATCTCCTCTTGAGTGATTTCTACTTCTACATCGTTAGGGGGGTCTTCTGAATGGGACTTACCCCAATTTCTAAAGAGGTCAATTCTACTAACCTCACCACCTGATTGGTTATGATCTGTCATCTTCCTAAAATGCAAGGATTCAAGGTGTAAAGACTCGATATGAAAAGATTGAGTGTTCTCTGAATTTGGGTCTTCTTGGAACAAAGGATTTCGAACCAGACTAAGATCCAAAAGAAATGACCATTTATTGTAAGGTCAACATACCGGGGAAGGAGATCGAGATGATTCCTCACTAGATGTAGCCGGTAATGGTGTGGAAAGAATAGATTCATCTTGATTGATTGAAGGAAATGTTTTTCCACTTCGAGTTGTGACAGTCATAGACAAAGTTTTGAACAAGGAATGTGAACTAGCACCAAAATTGAAACTGTCTCAAAGATTACACAGAATGTGCCAAAAGGTGAAGTACCCTTGGTGCAAATCATTAAAGATGAGGCTAGAACAGCCAAGAGATCACTATTGTGACACAAGGCATGATGACATAGATAAAAAGAGATAAAAAAGACATTAGACAAGACCAGTTTAAGCAAGAATAACGTAGTTTTCAACCCAAGAAACCAAGTTTTAGACTGTGTGAAGATGGATGGAAGAAAAATAGACCCATATTAGAGACCAGATTTTGACAGAAGAATACTTGATTGACAGATTTTAGCTCGCTATTTTGGACAAAAGACTCCAGTTTTGTATGAAGAAATGCTCTTCCGTGCGACGATTCTCACTGACCCGTGCGACACTTTGCAGTATTTGCACAAAGAAATGCTCCAGATTGACAGATAAAAAGATGACAGACTAATGGCACTGTTGCCAAATGTCGCATGATAGTATATTTCATATCGCACAAATATTCTCACCAAATGATGCAAAGATTGGGAAATTTCACATGAAACTATGCAAATGTTGAAAAAAGATGTTTACAAAATCAGACTGTTGAGACCAGTTTGCGTTTCCCAAGATAAAATCATGTTGTTTTCCTAACAGATAGTTTGAGTGATAGATTGTTTTGGACATGTTCAAGATTGACAATTTGTGTGTTTTGACTATAGTTTTGATTGTTCAAATGATACACCCACGCAAAACACATTAAACAGAATATTTGTAGTACCAGAATAGACACATCACAATCCTAGGACAGCCAGGACAATATCTGTTGAATCCCTACTTGAACCGGAGTTCAGCTATGCTTACTCTTAGTGGATAACTTAGAAGCTTGGAAGCACAGGCTCCGCCTTACATATGCACTCACTTCTTAGGCATACCAAGCTTCGAACCCCAAAGGAATTACTTCCCAAAGGGTTGTTCTCTCTACTAAAAGCCATAAAAATGTGGGGCATCTTAGTCGGTCTCTAACCTTTCACACCAACAGATAGAGGGTTTTTGGAAACTAAAACAATAGTTTGTAGTAAGGACATCTGTTCAGGTGGTTGTGATCAAGTCATTTTCCCAATAAAGGGGGCTCTCCCAATCCGTTCAAAGCAAGGCTTTCACCTTAACGATGTCGGGACTTTAACGCACCACTAGGGTACTGGAGGAGATTTTGGTTGCCACAAAAAATTCACACCTGTCTATTGTGACACTAATCACAATAGCATTTTTTGTATACCAGTTTGGAAGTGCTTGGCTTTAGCCTATTATCGGTTGGGCATTCACTCTCACCGGCTCTGCTAAAGCTCTCGGGAGGTAGCCACTCTAGAAGAATCACATGAATTTCTCTTACACCTAAGATCCATAAAGGAGAGGGGAGAGGATACATTCATGTAGTTATTAGGATTACAATCTAAAAAATACTTCAATCACGCAAGACAATGATTCATTTTAAGCACCAACCGAAGTGTGTTTTAAGTACCAAAAATAGATATAAGAAGTTGTGAAAACACGCAAGATCTTTGACAAACGTCCTGCAATAAACTCTCTAGTAGTTTGTAATGCCTTTCTTCATATCAGCGTCCTACAATAAACCTATTGTTAAGCTATTCAAAAGATAAAATCAGAGAAACACAGATGTCATAAAATAGTAGGTTGTTAGAAAATTGAGGCAATAATATATCAAAATTAGAGCTCTGTCATGTAATTTCGCACGAAGATTTATTCTAGATAGAGTGAAAAAGTACTGCATGCCACGCAAAGAACTAGAAAGTTCACATGAGACGTACAGAAAGTTTGCATGAAATTAAACTATAAATGTACGGACGTACGAACAAAATGCAAGAAAATGAAAAAAAATGAAATGAAATGAGGCCAGAACGGAATGTACCTGCCCCACGATGGGTGCCAAAAATGTATGTGGTAAATTTGGCCTTGTTAACTCACCATACACTTCAACATAGTCCTTCTTCATCAGATACACACAAGGTTGAATATGAGATTATTCATCCTGTCTGCCTGCATGATTCGACCTGTTGCCTTCTATCCAGATGGGGTTTTCGAAATTGCTCTTAGAACAAGAGTCTCACAACCATAGACCAATCTAGGAATGAAAGATTTTTCTCCATGAATGCAAGGCAATGCACAGTTATTCTAAGAATTGAAAGGTGTAAGATAATCTAAGACATGCTATTAAATGCAATTATTGTAGAAATTGAAGCTATTCTATTGCAAAATGATATTATTCTATATGAGGCATGACAATAATTCGGTATTCTAACAATGTATATTTTTCCCAGGGGTTTTGAATAAGCAATGAGAGTTCTTTTATAGACTTAGAGATGATCAAAATAGAAATTTTCCTCTTTGAAATAAAATAGATAAAAAAGCCAGTTTGAATTATAAAGCTTTATTCAAAAGAATACAATAAATTGTTGTGGGCCGGCTGTGTCCCCTACAGTAGTCATCATTCGAGTGATCGAGGAGACACAGCCGGCCCACAGCATACAGACCTCCTGTAAGTGGTCGACAAACCTCTCTGCAATTCAAATTTCATTCATTTCTATCGATTTTTGCTCATTTTTTCACATTTTTAAATTTTGGGTCGCGGGTCTTCGCGTGAAGAAGTAGTTTCTTTGTGCGCCCCATAGGGAAATCTCATGTGAAGAAATTACATTTTGCGCCACTCGGTGCGAAATCTCGCGTAGGAGAGTACCCAGTTTCGCACGAGAAACCCTTTTGGAAGGTTTTTTCTCGCGTGAATAGGAACTTCTTCGCACGAGAGAGAACTTCTTCGCGCGCAATTCTGCTTCTTCGCATGAGAAAAAGTGGTCAAAATGAGCATGAAATCAGTCTACGTCGCATCCAATAGCTTTTGCGTCAGCGTCATTATTGTCTGTAGGATGTCTTAAATGCTTTATCATCTCAGTATGCTTTGATTATCACAGATTACTAATTATGCTCTGTTGTTTGTATGTTTTCCAGGTTGACTTTCCAGATATTGCGTTTAGATTACATCACCCAGCCATCAGCAGATTGGTATCTCAGCTAGATGATGTTGAGACAGAACATACTGATACATTGGGATTGAGCACTTTATGTGATGTACCCAAAATTTGGGTCAATCACAGACTGTTGGGAGCATTAGTTGAGCGTTTCCATTCGAAAATGAACACATTCCACTTACCACAGGGGGAGATGACCATTACTCCCGAGGACATATACCGTATCCTGAGGATACTATTCCACGGTGTCCGAGTTGAGTATGAGACACAGCCCAGGTTGGGCACAACAGCTTTGAGAGAGGTCTTTCAGGATGACCTTGTTGTGGGCAGGGCGATCCCATGGGAGGATCTGAGTAGCGAGTACGGTCTAACCCACAGGTTGCCCGTGGTTCTAGCATGCTTCCTTGGGTGCTACTTGATGCCTGATCGTGGACAACATGGTCTAGAGTGTGGGTGGGGGAGGATGTTACAACTGATGATGGCATGATTGTGACACTACGGATGGGGTTAGTGTATGCTAGCACACATGTATCATGAGATGCATGAGATCGGCTATCAGGAGGCGAAGAGCATGGCATCGGGAGTATTTGTTTTACATATATGGGCCTGGGAGCATCTTCTCATTACCAGGCTGATATGTGAGGACATGAGGCAGCCCTTGGAGCCTTATATCTATCGATATAGGGGGATGATTACCCAGCTCGTGCTGGGTAAGGTTGATCAATGGCAAGCTCAACTCGACAATTTAGCAGCAGTGGTTTGGAGGCCTTCAAGACTGATAGAGGCCTAGGATGACACAACAGAGCAGCTGAGTCATATGTTCTACTCACGTGCAATTATAGGTCACACCATTACTGTGATCGAGAGATTCTCACAGAAGCGGGTATGGCGGTAGTTCGGTCGCCCACAGGACATTGCCCAGGAGTACACAGCTTATGCTCAATTCGCTGATGAGATCAAGAGAGGCTGGGGGACGAAGTTGGACTAGGGGCGCACCATGATAGATATCCATGCATTGGTCCTATTTCAATGGGATTACCTCAGAGATGTAGCAGATGCTAGCGTGACCGCTAAGTATAGAGAGCACTTCGTCACCCACCCCTTTCTGAGATTCACAGATCCAGTGGGGATAGCAGGCCGAGCACAGGTGGTACCGCCATAGGTTGTTCATCTACAGGTGGTACAGGTGCAGTAGATGTAGATGCCCCCACCATAGTAGAGGGCACAGCCAGGGTTACAGCAGGGTCTACAACCTCGGATAGTACAGGTTGACATCCCCGCCCAACATATGGGGATGGATGTTGGAGCTAGCGGTAGTGGTAGCACCAGACAGTCTCGGCGACGGCCGGCAGCACAGCTAGCTGAGGAGCAGCAGGTACCTCCACAAGAGGAGGGATAGCAGGATGATCCTATGCAGGAGGATCAGCTTGCACAGGATACAATGCAGGACCACACAGCGTCGTATGTGGGAGAGAGTTAGACAACTCTCGAAAAAGGTTGGAAACCTTACCATATAGGTATCCGTATGAGACGCCAGACTATTGGACCAAGATCGGGAGATATAGGATCTATGGGAGCAGTTGCGGGCATCTCAAGAGGAGGTGCATCATTAGACTGCATGGGTAGCTTACTACTATGCATCATATATAGGTGCGGTTCCTGACGAGGCATCTCAGGTGGCTAGGTTTTCAAGCTATGCGAGAGGGTCGAAGGGAGCATAGATGGCACCTCCACCAGATAGGGCCCCACCTCCACCTCCTCCAGGTGACGAGGGAGAGGGCCAGAGTTAGGTTTTTGATAGACAGATAGAGATGAGATCATAGGATGTATCTGATGCGTTGGCATCCTTGTATCATATCATTATTTTGAGATCGATCGTGCTTGAGTAGCACCATTTTGTATTTGTATCGACACATTATATATATATATATATATATATGAGCTCATCTTTTGGTATCATCACATGTGTCATATTATCTTTTATGAGATGTTTCCTATATGCTTAGATGTTTAGATGATTAGAATGTATGCAAATGTATGAACATGTTTTAAATATATGTAAATGTATAGAATGCACATGTATAGATGTATGTAGATGATTCATGTAAATGCAATTTTCTCACAAATGCCATGTGTAGATGATAATGAGTTATGAATATGAATATGTATGGTACTAACATCTCATGCAGGATGACAAATGCTAACCAAAAGAACATGTGAAGAAACAAGAGCGAGGATCAAACACCTATGCAATCATGATGAAACCAGGATAGTGAAGAAGAACTCTCCAAAGAATGAACTCAAAAGAATGCAATGAAGAGAACACCGAATTATTGTCACAATGCAAGTCTAGAATGAAAATGCAATCCTATGCTAGATGCAATATGAAGGTGCAAATCTAGGACATGGTTGTGAGACCCATCGTATAATCATCATCATTGAGCATTTTTTAGAACATCAAAGTCGATGCAACCCTTACTAGCGCCACAATGCAACCATAAGGATATGAATATGACTTATCATCGGATAAAATGTAGGAAACAAATGTAAGCACCAGGGCACAAAAGCCAAGATGACCTAAACATTGTTTCCAGTTAATGTTGCAAGAGTACACCGGTATCGAGGCATTCAAAGCCAAGATAACCATGAGTGTGATCATGCGTAAACAAGCAGAGAAATAACAAACAAAGCAATAAAAGTCAGAGCAATAATAGGAAGGAGATAATATCGACCTCACCATGGAATACAAATAAACAAGATCGAGGGATGTGAGGCTATTCCACCTTATTACGGGAGCTCTTATCACATACACCCTATTTATTTGATGTTGCCAGATCATCGGGACTACACCAACAAGCAGTAGACAAAGAAAATATCAATGAAACTCATGAGAATAGACAACATACAAAGAAAGATTCAATCATAGCTCAATCAATTTCAAAGTTTCCGAATATGTATGTGTATGAGGTGTTGAAAAACATCGTTGTGCTTGTGAGTGCATTGTGTTTGATTGTTATCGATAGATGTTTACGTTTGAGATATCTGATGTGTGTTGAAAAACATAAATGTGTCCAAAGATAGTGTTAAAAAACACTATTTATAGTGGTGTTGAAAAACACCAGTTTGTGTCAATAGCGATTTGTCCTTGAGAAATGACCAGATTACTGACTAAAGTGTAAACCAAAGATATGAGAAAACGGGGGGCCCGTGCCCCCAGGTAATGATGACTGATTTGACATATGTTGTGAGGAAAAACCAGATGTGATTGCCCCCAAGCGTATGGCGTTGAATCAATGACAAGTCAGGAGGGTCCGCAAAGGAACCAGAGTGTCACAAAAGTGACCAAAAGATATGTACAGACTAAAGCATAGAATCGTCAAGACCGAGTATCGATAGATAGAGTGTTTGAGTATAACTCCAACGGTAACAAATGTGAGAAATCTTGATAGAATATCAACAGTACGCAGACACAGTGAGAACCACTGGTGACTGACACGAGAGAGATGCTCAAGTGAGGAGATCGTAAGACTAGCGAGACATTAGTAGGCAGACGTAGTGAGAACCAATGGTGACTGATGTGAAGAGGATCCTTAAAAGATAAAAGGATAGTGCCCCCTAGATCAGGAGGGTTGCCCTTAGAATATGGCCAGTTTCAATCCATGTGAGTTGGTGTCTTAACGGGAACTGAAAACAAATGTAAGCAGGAAAGCAGGAAAGCAGGAAAGAAACAATGCAGGAAAGTGAATGCGTCAAGCCAAGTGGTGTTGGGATAGAGATAGCATTGTGGAACAAGAGGCGCTTGTTTACCAGGTTTTCACCTTCTTGGCAAAAATTCTTTTTTTTTCTACCATGACGCCTGTTTGCCAGGTTTTCATCAATGGCACCTTTTTTTTTTTTTGTATTTTTCAATTTTTTAATTTTTTGTATTTTTGAAATATATGATTTTTTTGGAGATACATCAAAGCGCCTATCACTAGGTTTTCACTAAGATGATCATTTTTTTAGGAGTTTTTCAGATTTTAAGGATTTTTTCACGACTTTACTATATACATGAGCATACTGAAGATGTCTCAACTGTAGAACCACTTTAGGTGAAGAGCGTTGATGGGCTCTTTGAGTTGTTCTCCTTCAGTAGTAGAAAGTTGATAGGTACCAGACCCAAACACTGTAGTGAAAACATACAAACCAAGCCAATTTGGTTCAAACTTCCCTTTTTGGATCCGATGTTGTTGATTCTTAGGGTTCTCCCTCAGAACAAGGTCATCCGCTTGGAAATCCCTTGGTCTAATCTTCTTGTTATAGCTCTTGGACATCCTTTTCTGGTATGCTCTAAGGTGATCGAACGCCACTTGTCAATGTTCATCAAGTAGTTCTAGCTCTTGTAGCCGAGATATTCTATTATCTTCATCAGTAATGAGGCCTTTCAGAGAGACTCACAAAGAAGGAATCTCAACCTCAATTGGTAACACAACATCTGCTCCATAAACCAAAGCATATGGTGTAGCCCATGTTGGTGTTCTTATGCTTGTCTTGTATGCCCAAAGAGCTGGATTGATCTGGAGATGCCAATCTCGTCCGGATTTGTGCACTGTGCGATGTAGGATTTTAAGGATTGTCTTGTTGGATGCTTCCGCCTGTCCATTACCTTGAGGATAATAGATGGAAGACCAATGCTAAGTAATTTTAAACTTAGAGCATAGCTCT
>MU221935.1:0-13254 GCA_018584345.1 Thuja plicata
ATCCAGAACAAAAGGACAAGAGAATCCCAAGAAGTCTTTGTTTGAAGAATCAGGTGAAGTCAAGTTTGTGGAAGCCAAAGCTAACTCAAATAAAATATCGGTTGAAGTAAAGAAGGATAATGAAGAGAACAACATATCAGATGCATCCTCAGTGGTTGCACCTTCTACTTCTGAATAGTTGACTCTCATGGTCTTAAGGGGAGCTATTCTAGCTTTGAACCCCTACGTGGCTGGTATACTCACCTCTAAGTATGTGCGTATGTATTCATGCATGTAATAAAAAATTGAGGTTGTATACATTCACGCATTGTCTTTACTTCATTCATAACAAATTTTGAAATTCTCTATGTAAACCGCTTTACGAAAATAGGCATTAAATGCAATTGATCTTTATATAAATTAGCAAAAGATCTTAGAAACCTCACTTTGCATTTGAGATTGAAGCATTTAGAAAGAAGATAGGCATTGAGCATCAAAGCACTAACAACTTGAAGGATTAGTTGGTTTATGAATGGATTACATTTAAAATGGAACCCTAGTAGTCGTGTCATTTCAAAATCATCTTGAAACCCTACTTAACCTAGTTGCAAGTAAGTATGGAAACCCCTATTGTATTCGAAATTGCTGAGAGGAAGAGATTTGTTTTTAAGAAGCATCCATTCAAGTCCATACTGGATGATGTCGAAGGAGCATTCTCTACGACTCCGCTAGGATTCATACATGTAGAGGACATCCATTTAAATATATGTTTTTTAATGAAATATAAGATGAGATAGACTTTTTAAGGTTTGTGTGAGGTGGAGAATTTACATCAAATAAATTTGAGATATTTTGCAAACAATATGGCATAAGAAGATATATGTCTACACCTAGGAATCCACAAAAAAAATGTAGTTTTTGATATAAAGCATAAAATAGTTCAAGAAATAAGTAGGAAAATTTTAAAAGATGATAAATATATTAATATGTATAAGAAAGAAGATATGCATGCATCCATTTATGTTCTTGACAAGTAACATGTGAGGATGAATGATTCTAAGAACCCTTCCGACTTGTGGTATAGAAGATCTACTACTCTTAAACACTTTAGAATTTAAAGAAGAAAATATCACATGAAGAGAGATGATGAAGATCTTAGAAATTTTTATTCAATATCTGATATGAGATCTTTTTTTTGGAATGAGGGAACATTGAGAGGGGTGGTTAATCAGTGTTCTATAAATTTCAACCTTCTCAAACTGATCCACAAATCAATTATTTCATGAAAACAAAAAAGTTACAAAAATGAACATGAAGCAAATAATCACAACATCATAAAACAACGATTTTAATCATGGAAAACATGTTATGGGAAAATGGTGGTGGGGATGAAACCCAAAAGATAATAATTCTATAGAAAATATTTTCTTACAATAAATGGGAATACTTGCATTGAGGCTCACTGCCTAGAGCTAACTGCTCAATTACAATAAGGGCTACAACACCGAGGAAAAAACCTCACTTCCTTAAAAGATCCATAAAATGATCACAATAATCTTTTAACTTATAGAGTATCATCTACTAATTCCTAGTTACACTTCTACATAAGAACAAAACAAAGTTGTGGTACACTTTATCTCTGACTTCCTTATATCCATGTTCTTCGCTAATCACAAATTCAAATTACAAATCTATTCAAAAACAAATTCACATAACCACCTTCCGCACTTCTTTCATGCATATTCTCTATCTCTTAATACCCTCAAAAAACATCTTATAGGACCACAACCAAAACATTTCTCACACCATGTCGGTTGAAAAATGTTCTAGAAAAATGTGAACTATGTTGACCAAATCTGCCAAATTCAAATTCAAAAAATTACTTTGAAATAAAATAACCATGAAAATGCCTCTATATATGTTGGATCCACCATTTAAAATAAAAATTAACTACGAAAACCATTTTACCACATCTGCATAAAGAAATTTCAATACAAGTTAGCCTCACTGACTGGAAAACATAAAATAGATACTCAGATCCATATACCTTTCATACCATGTATCATCAAACCTCAAAAATATAGAATAATAATCTCCATGCATCCAAAATAATTCCTCCGCGTCTGTGACCAAATAAGTGAACCTAGAAGAGTTCACCAAACCAAATACAATATATTGTTACAATACTATGTTCTTTATTTCCAAACATAGATAGATCTTCATTTTGATTTATTTCACACCTTCCTCATCTAATGTACATGTGCATATTATGTTTAGTTGTCATCAATGAAAACACCAAAGAATATATGTATTTTTATCTTTCTAACAATATCCCCTTTGGCATTTATAGAAACAGTTAGTAAAAAAAGACTAAGTGTTAAAATTGAATATGCACATAAAATATTCAAAAAGATGTTCAAGACACCCCCTAAGCTACTACTATGTACATGTGTGCACATTTTTCACTACCCTACTCAACCCTTCTGACATTAATGGAAAAGGTAGGGACCCACATGCCAAAAATTCATCCAAAAACTATATATATACCTACATTTGTACATACAAATATTTACTAAATTTCATCATTTTGAAGATAAATGCACAAATGGTCTTCAATAAGTGCAGATCTTTGTCTCATCCTTGTGTAAGATGACTCGAAACTGATATGTGGGTATTTAATAAGTAAACCATTTCCTCTGCCACTTAAAAGTTAAATCAACCTGATGTAGCCATTGTTCCCTTTGCTTCCCAGATTGTACTAAGTAAAATCTGAAGTTTAGGAGCAATCAAACTCTTAAGTTTTCCCACATGAAAAAATGATTCTATGTATTTATTTTACCAAAATTTAATTTTATCCAGTAGGGAGATTACTTGACCTTCTAGTTCTGATGTACAAGCTTCCAAAGAATCAAAGGATTGAGAAATGTGCTCCAATTTATATTTAAGTTAGTTTATCTACTTGTCAATGCCTCCCACAAATTTTTAAATAGATAGACATTGTTTGTAAATATTTCCACCTTCAATTAGAGCACCCTGAATGCCCTTAATGTTGGTTTCTAATATAACTCTATCATATGTTATTCTTCCTTTTAACTCATTGAACATTTTGTCTTTGAACTGCTTCCTTACCTTTATATCAATACATTTCTCAAAGTGAGTACTTATTTCACTTATTAAACTCTTGAGTTGTTTAGACATATTATCTATTCTATCCTTGAAAAAAGTAGGGAGAAACTTCTCTAATACATCAGAGGCTTGTTCCAAGAACTTTTTTCTTCCAAATGCTTTCTGAAAACTTCTTCCCTAGTTTGTGCTTCAACAAATTGGGGAACCTTGAGTTTCTGAAAGGGTGAGAGGACTAACAATCCTATTGGCCTTTGAGATAGTTGTGGATCATGATCCAAACTTCCCTGCTACATGAATTCCTACAATACCTTTGTAGTGAGTCTTTCATTCCATTTTTCTCTCTTCTCCTTCTCCACAACTTTCTTACTTTTTATCTACTACCTTAGGATCCTATATTGATCTTCTCTAAGTTTCTATCATCTATCCCCTTAACACTTCACATAGTTGAAACTCCTTATCTTCCTTAACATATGATAGGCTATGTAAATTTTGGTACTAGACACCAAATTATCTCTTCTAGAGTGATATAAATTGTAACCTATCACCATTGATAAAAATTTCACATCATCCTCGCATATTTTGTTGATTGTCATGACTCTTTTGTCAAGTTTAGAACCAATTGCATCTTTAACCATGTTGTTCTAAATTAATCTAAATGTAGCAATCCCACCAGATGTTCATAATCCTATCATTTCCTAGATATAAACTCTTTTGTGATCTTAAATGGATTGTTGAGCTATATAAACTCATCATGTACCCTTCTTAGTACACATTATATTAGTTTTATTTCTTTTATCAGTGGAAAATGATCAAATTTAGAAAAATGCTTGTCTTCTAGAGCTTTGAATTCTAGTTTCAGTTTCTTGTTCTCCCCTATAAAATTATCATTGTACAAATCAATTATCTCATTAGTTGAAAGGTCTACAATATTAGCATGAATTTATTCCCTGGCATCTCCCACATATAGAACACCATATGACACATTCAAAATTACATCCTTAGGATCTACCTCAACTTACTTAAAGGGATGTTTCTTAAACTTAGGTAGGGGCCTCTTGTTGGAATTAAGAAATAATGAGGAGGGTGTGGTGAATCGGTGTTCTTTTGGTTTCACTTTATTGATTAGATTTCATAAGCGTAAACCAAAACCAATGAGTAGAAAGAAACTGAAATACAAAGCATACAACCACATAATTATGACACCATGATTTTTATCATGGAAACCTAGTTAAGGGGAAAAAATAGGGTTAGGATGATACCCACAAGTAATTAATGTATAAAATAAAGTACCCTTTTAAAGGCTAGTTACAAAAGGGGAATGTAGATCCATTCAAGCTTATAGCCTAGAGCTCACTGCTCAATCACAAAATAGGGCTAAAACCCTTACAGAAGCTAACTACCTTACCACTAGGTTTAGAATACAAGCCAAAATGATGAAATAGAAGATGAAATCACATATTCCAATATAGTTTTATGTAAGAAAAAATAAAAATATTTTCTCAGCTGTCAGTCAAAGCTCATACTACATATCCTGCACACATACTAATAGGGAGGTTGCATTAGTCAATCACTGACTCATGCTCCTAGTCTCTTCAAGATATTTTATGGTTTATCTCTTCACACCTACACACCTTTAGGATCCTAAACCAATAATGATCCCCTAGTTACTCTATCCAACCCAACTATCAAGAAATTTAGTCTTCTACTTGGTACATACTAGCTTCTCACTCCTTGGCCCTTAAGCTCCATTAAAGGCTTGCAACCTCCTTATACAAATAGTAATCTTGAAGAGGTGTGGAAGTGTGTTGGAACATTCCAATTTAATCAACTAGGGGTCTTATGATTCCCCCTGATTTCAACTAGATAGTCAATTTCCTCAATTGGTCACAAAATAGGCCTAAGGGCTAGTATCCATATTAGCTCTCCTATTCTGAGAAAATAAGGATTTTCTATACTACATTCCAAAGTAACCCTACAATATTTCTTAGGATTGATTTTTCTCCTTATTGTTCTCTCATCCTGATGATGGATCACGGAGTGTGATCCAAAACGTTGATGCTTAAAAACACACACAATCAAAAACCAGAAATCTAGCTATAAATTTTATAACCCATCAAGGATTTTTGGGGTCTTGGGTTCTCCACCTTCTATACATTACCCCAACTCAAAATGAGTAGATTTAAGGGATTTTAGGGTCTTCTCTAGCTTCTTGAGAAAGATGAATGTTTTAGACATCCATCGGGACTTTTTGGACCTTATCCTCTTCACCAAATATTGGAAAGAATCCTAAATTCACCCACCAAAAGTTAAATTGATCCTATGTTTCAACCTCTTCAAGTTATTCTCTCTGCAACTATGTCTTCACTAGCCAGGCTCACCACTGGCTCGCCTAGGAAAAGACATTAAAAAATAATACTATTCATTTGAGGTCCCAAGATTGTGCACACAATTTTTACATGGATTATACTCACTATTTTCAAGAGGCCATACAAAATGCATGGTGGGATACTGAGTTAGACTTCAATTTTTACAAACTATCGGGATAGAACTAGAGACAGTGACAAACACAAAATATTTACAAAAGACAAAGAAAGAACTTCAAATTTGCCTATCTACTTGCACAAATAACTAGGAAAATATATCAACTAATCCATACATGAGCTATAGTGCAGGATTCAATCCATTAACTACCTACTGTAGCTGAAAAGAACTAAATTTCACACTAAACAAGATAACTTCTTGATTTATCAAAACTTAGTGTATACAATTGAATATAAAACCTTGAATTTTGGTAAAGACATGTCTTAAATAGACCAGTTGAGTATTTGGTTGTCTCTTATGGAACTCTGTCATCAAGTTGCATGTTTTAACAATGTTGTCCGAGCAACATTTCAAAATTGGAAAATTTGCAAAATGCAACTTTACATCTTTTTGACAACTTTTTTCCAATTTCAACAAAATGAGTTCAAACACTCATAAAATCCTATCATAGACCCTAAACATAGTTGTAACATGGTTCTAAACTACTCTAATCCCTATTGGCATCATGGTGACATCATCATTCCCATTTTTCTAATCACGAGGCTTTGCAACTTTTTAGCCCCTAATTGCAAATTTTAAAGGGCTTAAAACTCACTAGACCTAAATCCTATTTGATGGGGAGATCCAACTTAAAAGAAATTTATTTCTCTTCTCAAGGCTCCTTCCTACCCTTCTTTGGGTACTTATCTCTACCCTAACCAAAGGACACTTCTTCAAGATTGTCTAGTACACTAGATCTCACCAATCAACTTCAAACTCTCATTTCACTCCTTCATAGCCCAATATGCATTCTTAGGATCTATCAATGCAAACTATGTCTCAATTCCTTACAAGTGTGGAATTAGGTGTCTGCACTCTTTATTTGTTCTTTCCAATATTTTTTTTAACCCTTCCAACCAATCTTACATAGGATTTCCTCTCGATTCCTTGGTTTCCTATATATTAGGCCTTGTAGCATTTTTTCCCAATTAGGCCTCCTAATTCTTCAAATCTTGGATTTACTCCCAAATTCCCTTAAAAATTCCCATAATCAACTCTGGATTATTTAATTACTCATCCTATTCATTAATATTTCCTATTTCTAGACCTCCCAAAGAGTCTATGTAGTGTATTTTCAAGAAACCACTATTTTTAAGGGTTTTTAAGGTTTTTGAACCAGTCTACAACTAAATGGCTCAAAATTTATTTAAATGGGCTCAAATTATATCCTCCTCTAGACCAAAATATTTTGACACATCCCACTACACTCTCCAACTTAAGATTGGCACAAACCAATCTATCGCCTCCTTCTTTACCACTCTGCAACTCTATAAGTTCCTAGCCGCATAGCTCTGGACTTGCGTAGGGCTTGCTCGTAAAATTAGCTACCATGGTAAAAAAAAACCCAATACATATTTACAAGGTATATGTATTTTCCTTCTTTATTCCATATGGCTATTGAAGATTCAAATGGTGGAGGTCAAGAAGGACCCATTTTTCAAACAAACTACTCTGTACAGGACAGTGAAACTGTCAAATAAAAAGAATTTACAACCTATGACTAAAATATAAAAAATTTAAAAAAATAAAGACACAAAGATGGGCTACATAAAAGTGTCTAATGTAACATGCAAGAATAGTAGACCTTTCAATGCATTGGAGTGTGGCTTATGGGAAAACTATGTCACTGTGATACAAAAACCAGTTAGATTTCTTCTTCCTTCAACTATGTCCATACAAAAACACCTCCAACCCTTGAATTGGGTTTAATTACGATTATATATCCCCCACACACATTCTTAGATCCCAGGTTCAGGATTTTACATCGTTTATGTCCATTTTTACTTTTTAAGGAAAGTTGTCATGACAATTTTTCAAAGTTGCAAAGTTGTTATGAGCTACTTTTGCAATTTTTGCATTCTTGCCATTTCATTGCTCCTAACTTACATACTTATATTAAGAATCAAGATATTTGATCCACAATCATTAATATACCTCTTCTAACATCATTTCACCCATCTGGAAGTCTGGTCCACACTTTGATGAACTTTGACTGTCTTAGCATTAATGTAAAAATAGTCTAGTTAGGACCTTTTGGACTAAATCAAAGACTAAGAAACTACAGAACTCCTATTTACATGAATCTCACAGACCTTGGGAATTTATCATTTTCCTTATTCTCTGGTGGTTGGTTAGAACCACCTACAAGCCAAAATTTACAAGGATCCTCACTAGGACCCTAAGGTGCTCCTGCACCATTCTCCCCCTGCAAAAAGGAAGTTAAGTTACCTAAGGTGTGGTGAACTCTAAACTGATTCAATGATTCTTAAAGACACTCTCTTCTATCCAATTAGCCTTTGACTTAGGTTTATTCATCCTCTTGACCAGGTGTTCAATATAGATCTTGTGCCTAGTCTTCTTTTGAACTCTAGAATTAAAAATCCTTCTAGCTTGAGGCTTGGTCTGGACAGGCATAATGAGTTATTCCACAACCTTTGTTATGTTTATACTGTACTCCTGCTCCTGTACATCTCAACCTTTGTACTTGGTCAAAATTTTCACACTGAAGATAGGAGAGATGGAGAGCTCTTTGGGTAGATCTAATTTATAGGCATTAAGACCATACTTATCGAATACCTTACATGGACCAACTCTCCTCATGTGAAGCTTTCTTGGAATTCCATTCTATAGTCTAGCTTTGTTGATATACACCATCACCAAATCTCCTTCTTCAAACTGTAAATCTCTTCTCCCTTCATCTACCTTAGCTTTGAGATTTTGGTTTGCTTCCATTAGAGTCTTATTCACTTTCTCATGGACTCTCTCTCATAGATTTGTAAAAATCATCTGCATGTCCCGTAACTCCTTCATGATCCTTTAACTCTTTGAGCTAATAAATTCCCCTTCGGTGAATTTCCTATACAATTTCAAATGGGCTCTTATCTGTGGACCTGTTTTTACTGTCATTATAGGAAAATTTAGCTTAATGGATTACTTGATCCCACCCTTGACCATATTCCTTAGTCATACACCTTAGAAAATTTCCAAGAACCCTATTGATTACTTCTATTTAACCATCCATTTGATGATGATATGCATAACTATGTGTTAAGTTGGTTCCTAACCTCTTCCAGAGTGCTTTCCAAAAGTGTCCCATAAATTTAACATCCCTATCTAAGATAATGTTGATTGGTAGGCCATGGATCCTTATTTCTTCTCTAAAGAAGATTTGAGCAATATAACTCACATCATGGGTTCTTATACAAGGTATAAAGTGACTCATCTTGCTAAATTGGTCCACCAAAACATACACACTATCCAAACCACTCTTTTTTCTATGTAATCCCGCTATAAAATCCATGCTTATGCACTCCTAAGGCCTATTAGGTGTTGGAAATGGTTGATAGAGTCTTGTATTTAAAGATGTGATTTTATCTTTTTGACATTTCACACATTGTTCTACATATCTCCTTACATCCTTTTGTATTTTGGGCTAGTAGTAGAATATTTCAACTAGGTCTAAGGACTTATTCAACACAAAGTGACCACTTAAGCTTCCATTATGTCTCTCTTGAATGAGGTTTTCCCTCATGGATCCCATTGGAACACACAAGTGTTTACCTTTAAATACCAAACTATTCTGCAGGGTGCATTCAACAAACTTACTATAAAAATGATTATCAAAATCCATGCATACAAGTCCTTTAATCCTTCAACTCCTATGCTCTGCAATTGGATTTCTCGAACAGTGCCCAATCTCATACTAAGTGCATCTGCAACTTTATAATTTAACCCTTTCTTGTAATTAAATATGAATGTATATGATTATAGGAATTCCATCCATTGGATGTGCCTAAGACTAAGTTTTTCTTGAGTGTTGATATAGCTTAAAGCTTGGTTGTCTATGTATACAAAAAATTTCTTTGGAAATAGATAATGCCTTCACTTCTTGAGGGCTTTTACCAGTCCATATAGCTCTAGATCATAAGATGAATACCTTGACTTGGCTTCATTCAAACTCTCACTATAGAAGACTACTGGCCTCCTCTCTTGACTTGACACTACTCCCACAACTATATTGCTTGCATCACACTCTACAACAAATAATCTGTCAAAAAATGGTAGCACAAGGATGGGTTGTGGAGCTATCTTTGTCTTCAACCTTTCAAAACCTTCATTTTCTTCCTTAGTCCACATGAACTTGGTCTTAACTCAACCTTTTATAGTATGTAGGATAGGTGCACAAATCTCACTAAACCTTCTCACAAAATTCATATAAAACTGAGCCAATCCATGGACGCTCCTCACTTCATTCCCTATTTTTGGAATAGGCCAACTAAGGATTGCTTCTACTTTGTTTTTGTCCATTTTTAGATCACCTTTCAAGACTACAAAACCTATGTATACAAGTTTTTGTTTCATGAATTCACTCTTTTCAAGGTTAATGGTCAACTTCTCTTCTTGGAGTTTCTCCAACACAATCTCTAGGTGTTTCATATGCTCTTATTTTGTCTTACTAAAAATGAGGATGTCATCTAAGTACACTACTACAAACACACCTATATAATATTTTAGGACTTCATTCATTACTCCCATAAATGTACTAGGTGCATTTCTAATCCCAAATGACATTACTAACCACTCATAGAGTGCCTATGTGGTTTTAAAAGAACACTTCCAGTCATCCCCCTCTTTCATCCTAATTTGGTAATATCCACTCTTAAGGTCAATTTTAGAAAAATACTTAACACCCCCAAGATAGTCCATCAAGTCTTCTATCCTAGGAATAGGAAATCTATATCCTAGAATCAATGCACATCCTCCACTTACCTCCCTTTTTAGGTGCCAAAACCACTGGAACAACATATGGGGTGATGCTCTTTCTGATTAGTCCTTGGTCTAACAATTCTTATACTTGCCTTGGAATATCCTTTTTTTGTTCTAGTGTCATCTTGTAATCATCTTTATTAGGAAATGATGCCCCTAGCACAAAATCAATCTGATGGCTAATAGCTCTTTGTGGAAGTAGGGTGGCTAGTGTCCCATTACAAATGATGTCCTTGAACTTATCTAATAATTGTATGACCTCCGCAGGCATAGGTTCTTGTTTGTGTGTTTCTTCTTCTTTTGGTTTCACAAGGATAGCATAACCAATCCCTTCATCTTTCTTCATGTCATATACGAATTATTTTCCACTCATAAGTAGTGTATTGGAGTCTATATTATTCACTATTTCTTCTTCTTTTAAGGATTTCATTTCATATCTCACTCCATTCTTCTTGAATGAGTACTTATTCTCATTTCCATGGTGGATTTATTCTCTAACATACGCACATGGTATTCCTAGCAACATATGGAATTCATCCATAGGTAAGACATCACAAAGTATTTTTTTCTTGGTATTCTCTTATGGTAAACTGAACCCACACTTTTTCATTGACTAATATATTTTCCCCTTGTTTAACCAAGTCACCTTGTATGGATATGCATGGGGTATTTTTCTAAGTTTAAACTTTTGCACTTCTTCCTATGATATTGCATTATCTTTGGATCAGGAGTCAATGATGACTCTACACACCTTTCCAAGGATCTTACATTTGACCCTAAAGAGTTCTCTTCTCTATTTGTGCTCTTCCTTAATGGGCTCTGTAATTAAAACTCTCTTAAGCATGAGACCCTCAACTTTCTCTGAATCAAGAGTCACATCTAAATGCTTCACATGAATTTCCCCTTCTTGGACATAGGCTATCTTCTTCTCACCATATGAGGATGATGCTTTGACTAGACAACTATAGGCAGGGTGTCCCATTTTTCCACAATTGTATCATTTCATACTAGAAAAGTATGAATTTCTACTAAAGCCACAAGTTATACCTCTTCCACCACTGTTGAAACTTCTGCCTCTTCCATAACTACCTCTATTGCTTGGCTCACTTTATTATTCCATCAATTTTGAGTCCCATTAACTTCTATGTTCATTACTTCTTCCACTAGAACCTCCTTGATATCCTCCTCTAAAGTCTCTTCCTCTTCCTCTACCTCTAGAACTATACTCTTTCTTCCTTTTGATTCTTTCCTCCACCTTGATAGCCATTTGCACACAACCATGGATAATAGTAAAGGTAAAGAGGCTTATTTCTCCTTGAATGACCCATCTAAGTCCATTTAGATATCTTGCCACTCTGATTCTTTCCTCTTCATGTTCCTTGGAACTAAGACACAACTTATGGAACTCCTCTATATAAGAGACAACATCCATATCCTTCTGCCTGAGATTTTGTCTCTTATTATGTAGTTTAATTTCATAGTCATTTGGTATAAATTTATTTTATTTTAATCACCATAGCCTTCCAATTCACTATAGGCTTCATCCCTTCTCTTTCTCTTTCTTTTTATAGAAACTTGCACCAAGTTAGGGCTTGTCCCTTCAATATAGATTTGGCTATCTTCACCTTTTGGGCTTCTATAATCCCTTCACATTCAAAGTGATTCTCCATAGCTTCTATCCATTCCATTCCTAATTCTGCTTCCATTCTGTGAGTAAACATAGGGATACCTTCAAATGCTTTTCCACTCAATTCTTTGAGGGCTTTGAAGAATGGTTCTTCTAGTAATGGAGGGTCTGGTTCTAGTTCTACATCCTCTTCTTTCAATGCCTTTCCTTTTCCCTTATCATCCTCTAACTTTTCTTTAACTTTATCAGTAGTCCCTACTGGGTGGTCCCACAATAGTGTGTCCCACTTTTTGGCCAACTTTGACACATAGATCAACATTCAGAGAAAAAACTTCAATTTCGAACACCTATTGTGTAATACCCTTCTCTTCGTTTGCTTTTCAGTTTCGGTTGCCGATCTCTTTTAGGCTTTTTCATGTATGTGTGGTTTATTTCAGATGGTTTAGAGGATATTTATGTATCATGTTTTAGTATGCTATTGATTCATTGCTTAGAGTGTTTTATCTCCTATTTTCATATGATTTATGGTTATTTCATGATGTTGATGTATATGTTAGGATGTCATTTTGATTGTGGTTTTCTAACAATACTGACCCTAGAGTTATATGCACATGGATCATTGGTATGTTTTGTGTTACTGTTTGACAATCTTGATATGGTATGGGACAGAGTCATAGTTATTTACTTCGGTGAGATCCACACGATAAACTAGTCTCAACCATTGTTTTCTATATTATATGCATGTATACTCATCTTTGTGATGACAGGTTTGCAGGTACCGAGCTACGTCTTCCCTGAATTGGCAGGAGTGAGCATGCCCTATCACAATATCTCAATGGTAAGAGAGGGGAGATAGTATTCAGGTCCAAATCCACACCCTAAACCCTATTTTGTCCTATTGATGGACAAAGAATCTGATTGACTACCCTAGTGTGTGAATCCGTCAAGTGACGTGGATTCGTGAGCCTATTTGTGTGTGCTGGGTTTCTGTTTCAATTGATTGTCTGTTTCAGTTGAGTATCTGTTTAGATGAGTTTCAGGTGATTTGATGATGCTTTTAGCTTGATTTATTTAATGAATTTTCATGGTAAATATTAATGTTAATTATTACACCTGTGATAGGGTTAAAACATTGATATATGAAATATATGGCTATTTAATAATTAAATATTAAT